>VZTL01017252.1:13481-27257 GCA_013400535.1 Scopus umbretta
TGCGCGCCGGGTGCGCGGGGGCGGCGCGGCTGGCTGTCCCGCTGCCCGCGGAGCCCGGCGCGCCCCCAGACCTCGCCTTCCCTGCGGGCGCTTCCCTGTCCCCGGGACGCGCGGCTAGAGGGAAAGTTGAGCTTCAGGAAGTAAAGGGCGAGCCCGGGTTTTTCTTGAAGTGTGGCCGTGGCTTCGAGGAGGGGCTCCGCTCTCTCCCCGGCCGGAGGAAAATACGCTTCTGTTTCGGGGGCGGGGGGACGACGACGGGACGCGGAACTCTGTAACGGCTGCCGCTGCCGGGTGCTTTTCGGCACTGGGAAACGCTCCGGGTAGTTTCTTGACTGCCCCGGTAATGGTTAATCGGGTGAGACAGGGTGAGGAAGTAGTTTCACATTTTTACAGGAACTCACACTGGGAAAGGTGGACTTTTGAGGGTGTTTCTAGAGAAGGATGGGTGGAGCAGCTGTGATAAGGACTGACTTCCTCTGTTTCGGTTGGCACCTCTCCTGTTTATTTGGGCTCTGCCTCTGTGTACATCAACACGTAGGTTTACTAGCAAAGAACCTAGCCCTAAATCCTGGTCTTTTACGTGTCCTCAAAAAGTAGCAGCAGAGTCTGTGGAAACTTCAGCAGGTCGTAGTTGCGGCTAAGCTGCGAGATAAAAAGCAAGCTGAATTGCACGGTCAGAAGTCGTTATTTATATGCTTAGGAGTGGTATACACAAAAGACTTTGACTTGTCCCTCATCAATTCTTGTAAACTATCAAGATATTTCAGACTCAATTATTGGCGTACTTTTCAAGGCCTCTTTGTTTTTTGAACTAAACTGTGCTGGCACAGAATTAATTCAAAGTGATTCATTAACCAGTTGTGAGAGTTGTTTCCACTGTTTAATTCTAGGCAGGCAAATACGCCTTAAAGTTAAAATCGCAGTAAGCGTGTAAAGTACGGTTCTCTAGAAGTTCGTGAAGTGTATTTTATTTTAGAAATTCATGTTAATTTTTTTCTTTGAGAGAATGAGCATCTTCAACGTTTCTGGCTCTAGGAAGCACACCTCTCTAGCAGTTAACAGAAGCACGTGTCTTTTGGTGTTTAGCAATACAAGCAAACCTTTAAAGAAAGCTTAATAACACTGGACAGAAATCTAGAAATGATGGCTGATACATGCTCCAAAATATCCTATGAAAATTTCTGGTAAAAGTCTAAACATAATTACAAAAGGTTTATCATAACTCTATGTTGAATTAAAATTACTTTTTAAGATAAGAGTTTTCTGGTTTAACTGTGTTTATGTTTCTAGAGTTTCTTAAGTACTATAAATGTTTTTATTTACTGAAAAACAGAGTTCTTAATTTGCCTGCTTTTCTTCGAGGCAGGCATTAATATCTGTGGAAAAAAAGGCAAGTTCATGATTCTTAATGATGTTAATGAGAGAGTAGTGCAAACTGAAAACAACTTGGGGGGGGAACAATTTACCTGTGTTTCATTTGTGTACAGTGTATCTTGTGCTCATTAATGCTACACAAATGTTGAAGCTAAGTTATACTTATCTGTAAAGTTGTCTAGTTTTAAGCCATATGGGTATTAAATAGTAATAACTTTGAAAATTCCATTAGTCTGCACTTTAAAAAAAAAACAAACAACATGTTTTTCTGTATGTTGAGTCTAAGATTGGAATATTTTTACAGGATACCTTGAGTTTGAACTCTTCTTTCAGAATTATGCAAGGCTTTGTGCCTGTATGCTGTATTTATACTCTGCTGTAATAATCCGTAGATATAAAGGTATATTGTAGATTAACAGAACCAATTGTAATCTTAGTTCACAGTTAAGTATAACTCACAAAAGCAACGTTTTAAAATGTTAAGGTACATCTTTTGGTTGGTTTTGGATGGTGGGTTTGAGGAGGAAGATTAGAGGGATTTAATGCCTGAATGAAATCTCTGTTTGATTTGAAAAACTTATTTTCTTTTGTAACTTATATTGTTCTTAAAGTTATGTAAAAGGATTGCAATCAAAAGCAATCACCAACATTGCTGCACTAATGAAGCGTACTGCAATGTCTGTGTTATGCTGCTTTATAACTATCTGTATGGTTTATGGTTAAAACGGACAAGTTATCAGCAATTTGGTCTAATAGGCCCTGAAATACGTGCTTGATCAGATTTTTGTACTAGATCACTTTTAGGGCTCTCTTAGAAGTTTTTCTTTCTTTGCTACGACTGAGTAACTATGACCTTCATAAAACCAGTGGTCTACTAGGTCAGTTTGAATACAGTTTCAACAGTGTGAGAAGGAAAAGCCATGCCTTTTTTTTTTTTAAGTAATTGGGGAAAGGTAGGATTTATGTCAAGTAGATACTATATGCTAGAAGGTAAGATACATGTGCCTTGAATTTTAAGAATTTTTCTTTTTTAAAGTGAATCTCAGCATTTTCCCTAATACCTTTAGAATTGCTTGACTTAAGGAATCTATTCAGTGGGGGGTGCTGTTAATAATTTTGACATGTATAAAGTGGTACTTTATGCATGCAGGTATATTAAACTCCTTAATCATCCATACGTAATGATGTTCTTTGAGGAATGGAAATAACTGATAGAACCTTTCCTTCTACCTGAGGGTCATTAAAAAAAAAAAAGCGGGGGTGGGGTGGATAAAGGGGAGTAGGAAATACGGAAAAGAGAACTAATGAGACTCCCAAAAAGCTTGGATTTAACAAGAATGATCATGCTTTGGCTAGACTAAATTGCTTGTTTTCACTGGTACAACACACTCTTCTATGTTGGTAGGATTTCCAAGTTGTATCTTAGTGTCTTCTGCTGCTGGATATTGAACTACCTATTTCCCAGTGAGCATGGGAGAAATTCTGGTTTTTTCTGGACACATGGGGGAGTTGTGGGAAGGCATTTATGAGCTATCGGCATCTGAGTGATTTAGTTTGCATCCTTGCTATAAATTGAGAACACTATCCTTCATTAACATGGCACTCAGCCTCCAGCATTTATCTGGGGTTTGAAACAAAAGCATTACGAATTTTGTATGGCTGGATGAGACAGTGTCTGGTAGAGGCAGCTGTTGGATGGTTGTTTCGGAAATGCCCATGGTAATTGAAAGTAAATAAAATCAGGTGTTTAGGTAGGCTTTTGAGCAATGGTATTTCAAAGGTACTAAGATTGCAGTTTATTTTTGCTTTTAAAAGGATCTAAAGTCTCAGTTATGCAGTGCGGCAGAGCTGCTATCATGAGTTACTGCTGTCAGGCAGACCTGCCCTGGCCATGCATTCCCACCTCTCCTCCTTCACTGCCTGTTCTGTTTGATGGCATGAGGAGCCAATTCAACCTGCTAATCTAATCTAAACAGAAGAAATTAATCATTTCCTGCCAGACATGTAACTTGCATTGGTATATTGTGCAGACACAAGCCCAGTGTGGGGGAAGAGCTCAGACTTGCACAGGGTGGGGAGAAAGAGGGTAAAAAAACCCAGAAAACGCCAGACATGTGTGTACTGCTTACACTGGTGGTGCTGTACTGTCTAACTGTGCCCTTTTTGGTTGCGTATCTCCAAAAACCAACTTGACCAGAAGACAAAGTATATTTTTCAGCTGAATCAGTTTTAGTGCCAGCACAAGGGAAGAATAGAAATGGAGTGGATGAAAAAGGGTAGTGGAACCTGCCCTTCTGCTGGCAGTTATGAAACTACACCCTGAATATATTTGTCAATGAAATTCAAGTTGGGAGGTATATGGTAGGATTACTGTCTTTCAGTATACTTAAGCACAGAAGTACTGAATCTGATTGCTATGTACACTCTTTAATGTCCCATGTAAAGGGAACACTTTTTAAGTGAAATAAATTCTACATTGAAAACACTTGAAGAAGTACAACTTGCTTTGATTATCTTAATTAGAATTATAACAAGAATTCTCTTAAAGATATTATCATATTCTGGCCTTTCAAATCTGCAAATCAGTAAAGACACTTGCAGTAAAAAGAACTGTCTGGTAAGTTAGCCGGGCTGCTGAACAATTACTGATAGTCTATCAAGTTGTATTCTGTGCTTTTTATTTTTTTCCCCCACTAACAAACTTGAGTTATATTTGAAGTATTTGCCTTTGTCATGCAAGTCTTAATCTGAGTGGTTTAATATAAACTTCACCTTTTAGAACAGTGCATGCGTGATTTATCCTCTTGTGTGAACTTAAATGTTGTCATCTTTTACCACAATATGTATAAACCTAATAGATGTTTATGTTTACATTGGTAAACTTTCAGTACTGTTTATTACTGGTTGTCTTTATGTGCATGAAGCTAGCTTCTATAGGGATCTCCTCCATCATCTTCCCAGATACTGAGGTTAGTCTGAGGAGCCTGTAGATCTTCAGGTCCCCCTCCTTGAAGACAGGGATGACATTTGTGTTTAGCTCATGTCCTGTGCTGCTGGTACTGCTTTGCTCCCACAGACTGGGAAGGTTTTGTTGGGAGGGGAGAGTCTTCATGGTCTTGTCTGGGAAAATAACCATGATGAATGAACTGAACAGCAAATCGTTTAGCATAGACCACCAAACAACTGTTATATATAGCTGCTCTAAGTGTGCCAGGAGGCCTATAGCTAAAATCCCATGGGTGATACATTTTACCCCTTTGCATAAGCTTAGTTAGAAGGTGAGAATGTATGCCTCAAGAGTCTCCATCTGTCCAGTAGGATTTGTGTCTCTTCAGAACGGCAAATGTAGATAGTTTCTTAACAACTCTAGGGACTGAAGAGCTGTAGACCCTCATACACAAAAATCTTTCACAGGGACTGTCACCTTGAGACATTTTCCTAAATGTTCTGCCTAATTCGGTTTAAAGCTCTTCCTTGTATTTAATTCTAAGCCCATGAGAATAAAGCTTCATTCCTGGAGGGTTTTTGTCATAGGAAATGCCACATTTAGTTTAGCAAGTCTTTAGAAGGCTATTCTGCCAGCTTCAAAAGCCATCCCATTGTCACTCTTGAATATCTGTATCCTAAAGGGTTCCTGTCCCCTAGCTTAGCCTTTAGACAAAGTATAACATTGGCTTATTACACTAGGGTGCCTGGAAAGGCATCATGCCGTCTTTGATGTTTGGTTGATGGCAACACAATACATGTAATTTGTAGAGCAGCTCCCTTAAACTATATCTAGATGCTCATGGTTCAGTGTTCTGTACTGCAGGCTTCCTGATCGTATCCTTATTTGAAAAGATCTTTGTCTTGCAGTCACTATTAAAAAAAACCCCAAACCCTAGCTTTTCAATTACAACACAATAACCACCGTAGTTTGTCATGGAGGTTGAGATTTGTGTGCATGCTATTGTAACAATCTCTTGGGGTGCACTACTCTCAGATGCTGTGATAGACTTCTCTTTTGATGCAGAATCTTCTGATTACAAAAACTGGAGCTAGCTGCTAGTTTTACCTGCCTCATGCACCTCAGCGAAGTCTTCTTTCCAATTCAACAAACTTTTGCCACGGGATCCTGTAAATTATATTGGTTGACTTACTAAGCTACCTTTGTGAAGAAGACAGTCATTTTTGATATGTCAGCTACATATCAAAAATCATCAGGTACAGTTTTATTAGAAGGAGATTGCGTATCAGTTGCAGACTTTGAACGCTATAGCAACGTTAATCTTTTACATGCTTCTGGAAGTATAAGTAAACGTTCATTTTGAAGCCTTGATTTCAACCCTGTCATAAGTCCCTTTTTAGCAAAGTTATGAAATAGCATGTGCTCTAGGTGATATGCAGCTGCTTTGGTGTGGCAGGAGGAGAGCAGCAAGAGTGTTTGTGTTAAGTGTTCACTATGAGAGTACTTAAAACATAAGGAGTTTTTTAAGTCTTGGAGAAAGGGAAAAGAAAGATCGTTGTTTCCCTGTGTGATTGCAGAAAGTGTGTACATTTTGGTTAAGCAAAAGGGTTTTTGCTTAAAACCCTCTCTGCTTTTGCTTGGCAGAGAGAGCAGTTATAAGGTTTTTAATGTCAGTAGTCTTTTGCTGTCTTGTCACAGTAGTTAGCACTTAAAAACTATTCTTTGTGAATCAGCTGAGTCCAGTCTCTCAGTTTCCCAAATCCTCAGACATCATGAGACCTGAATGAGGTGCAAAGCATTGTCTTGGTCTTCAGTAAGTTGTCATGCTTTAAAACTTTTTTTCCTAGGTGCCTAAAGCTGTTTAAAGAGTACCTTGCAATACTGAGAAGAAAACAGCCTATAACAATTTAGGAAATGCATTATTAGAAGCCTCCTACCACAGAAAAGCTGAAGATAATTTAACTTGTTAAATAGTCTTGGGATTGTGGATCACGGAAGTTTACCCATTCAGCAGCATACTAACTCCTTAGTTTTGATAAAAGTTTTTAAAGTGAGTTAGTATATTCTAGATTTAGGTTCATTTTAAAGTTAAAACTGTAGCGAAGTTTTAGCTTATATCAGCTAATTTTGAAGCTTATTTTTTTTAATGTTTACGCTTTTGGATCATATACCTGGAATTGGAAGACATGCACCTGTAGTCAGGCTAATGTATATTGTGCATCAATTTGATATAACAAGTGGACTCAGGCTAATCCTGTTTGGTTTATAGAAGTTCTTGGGCCATAGGAGGTGTTTCTGCTTCATCCTGTTGGATTATGTTGGAAGTGATTTAGAGAAACATCAGACAGGGACATCCTCCTTCATTCTGGCAATTTCTCATACTGGTTGCTGAAACTGGGGATTCATCCTGTGTGTTATTTGGAATGGAATTCATGTAGACTTGCTTAAATCACAAACTTCATAAACATTTAAGACACCTAAGAGGCTTCTGGAAAGCTGGATGAGAATGGACTTGTATTTTGAGACGAAGAGTGAGAGGAAATTAGAATGAAGTTTTGGTACCTCTTCCTTAGTGCTTCTGGTCAGTTTTTCATGTCCCTTCCTCCATCAGGATGGGAGGCCCAAAATCTTTCCCTATTTTCTGTCATGTGTTCCTAATGTGAGTCAGAAATACTACTTTATAAGGAAGTGTCCAAAACAGACTGAACTGAATCTATGTCTTTGGAGATATATCTTTAATAAAACTTTGCCATGTGATAGAACATTCCATGTGATACAGAATGTTGTGCTGCTAGATGGCATGATTTGCTCTTAATTTTTCTGGGTAATTGGCGTGTGAAATTTAAACATGCTGAGCAGATAGTTCGGTGTCACGAGTGCAGAGTGAGCTGGAAGTACAGTTCTTCTAGGGAACCAGAAGAAAGATGTTCAGCTGTTGCACTTTTTGTGTTTGGTTCAGGGTTGTGTTTCTGAAACCTCTCTCAAGCATCCCTGTCTACAATGATGTAGTTTGCATTGTGGAGTAATTTTGGAGTAAATGAACTATACTCATTTTGATTGAAGTTAAAGTGGAAGATGCCTTCCAAGGTCCATTTAATGCACTCTTAACTGCAAATGTGCATTCAGTCTGTGGGACCAGAGTAGAATGAATCTGAAGTGTAGAAGGGAGAAAAAAGAAAGCTAGAAAGTATATAATGTGGAAGTTGGGTCCTCATCGCCAACTGCTTTGCACCACAGATCTGCCATACCTGGTAGTGTGGTTGTAACCTTAGTAACTCCTCAGATGTGCTAAACCTAACTTTTTTCTCTTTGCAGGCCAGTATGGAAATCCTCTTAATAAGTACATTAGGCATTATGAAGGATTGTCGTACGATGTGGATTTGTTACACCAAAAACACCAGCGTGCCAAAAGAGCAGTATCTCATGAAGATCAGTTCTTGCGCCTAGATTTTCATGCTCATGGAAGGTTAGTGATGTTTTAAAAGGTATTTGTTTTAAATATTTTACTCATATATGTGTTTAGATACAGTGAAATGTAAATCATGAAATACAATCACCAAGCTAATGTTACCTAGAATACACTAAAATGCAGTGCTTACAGTTTCTGTGAAGTATTTGCTCTGATGTCCAGTGTAAGTGAAATTGTTGCTTGTAAGCACTTATTGAAATGTCTGGTGATAACTATTAGTGCACTTTGAAGCTTAAACAATGGAATCATACTGGGAACAGAACAGTAGTTGATTCTGAGTTTATAAGGCAGCTTTGGCAGTTTTTGGTTGTTTTGTTGGTTTTGGTTTTTTTATCAAACGTTATGGCAAACTGTCTGTAGAGATTTAACTGAGAAAAAGTAAAATTTCAAATTGCATTTGAAACTACAAAATAGGCCAGAAAAAGTGTTCAATTTAGTGTGTAATGGTGTCATCTGTTTTCTGTGCTGTTGTGGAATTTAGAAATTATTTGACATGGGGAAAACATAATTGCTGTTACAAGACTTACTTTGCCTTGCATTTAACATGGGATTGTAAGATCTAGTACAAAAGTTAAATATTCAGTGTGAGCAACTGAAATATAATTTGTAAGTTTCACTTAGAAAGATCTCTTTGTATTTTAGAATTGCCTGCTTTTTGTATAACTGAGGAGAGACAGAAAATAAGTTAAAATATTTGTGTCTGTATCCCTGACTCCCTCCTTTGCAGCACCACTGTCTTAATACTTAATTTTAGGAATATGTAATGCCCTTGCTTTTCTTATTATTTCAGTTACAATCTAAGTAATTAGAACTTGATAAATAATTGTTAGCCATATGTAGAAACATAGGAAGTTTGACAGAGCAAAGGTAATACGAGGTCTTCTGAATCTCTGTTTGGAATATTGTTCTATGAGTAAGCTTTCTGCTTCTGTGCCAGCTTGTAATTTCTTCAGGGAATGAAGTGTTGCTACTGGAGGTGTATGGTGTAATGACTGAATTTCAGTGCGTGCTCCCAAAAGGTTAGCATTGGAGTTGTATTTGTGACTGCTGTAGAACAGCTACCCAAATCCGGAATTTGAAGTCCTATCCTTAAAACCACATTTTTTGGGTATGAGTTTCAGTCCAGGGAATTTTATTATTTAAAGAGTCATCATATTGCTGCTGTCTCTGCTGTAGCTTCACAGGCAATCTCTTGTCTTTATTAAGCTGTTCTAATAAACAAAACTGCAGAGGAGAATGTTTCAGAGGCTCCTCATATTGTAAACCTCCACACCTTTAAATTAAATCTCCAGCAAGGTTGCAAGACAGTGAAGTTTAGTTTCAGGCTAATGCTGCCACTCATAAGCTGCAGGCTGATGGTTAATTTAGGCTTTTACCAAAGTGTGTACTACTGCAGAGAGGAACAGGCCTGACCACATTCCCAGCATCATCTTTGTGCTAGCACTAGCAGTCTTAAAACCATGCAAGGAATAGGATCTGGGACCTGATCCAGCTGATGATAATTATTTTTGCGAAAAAAATAATCAGTGTGACTTGAAGGGGTGATGGTAGGAGGATTAGACCATTCTTTCTGGGAGTAGTCCACATTTTAGTCCATTTGAGCAGGTTCGTCTTGTCATTGGTAAAGATCCCATCATACTCTTCAGTAAAATAGGGCTCTTAGCTTAGCCTGTGCATTCTATCTATGTTAATAAGGTAGGCTGAAAATCCTTATTGTATAAAAATGTTAACCATACCTACAATAATGAAGTCTAAAAAAGATTTCCTCTCTTTATGGATCTTGGTCACACCAGGCCTTAGACAAACAGGTTTATAAAGATCTTGTAACATCTACTCTTACTCATGAAGGAAAGTGGTGGTATTTATATGTGGAATTGATTCTAAATCCCTATGCTCCAAGGCACAAATCCATCATTAACTGAGGAGACTGAATGGAAACTTACTATAATCCAGTCCATAATTTAGGATTTTGGTAGCTTCCTGTGACACACCTAACACTTCCTGCGAAAGGTAGGGTAGTTGACAGGCTGTAAATTTAGTCCACAAATTCCTGTTAATTGGTCTGAGTGTGTTCTTACAAAATATTTTCGGTTTTCTTTAAATATGAATTAGGAAGGATCAAATTAATTGTGTTTTACATCATACAGTCTATTTACTAGCTTTGAAGGTGTGTAGCAGTTTGAAAAACTGTAAGAGTTGGATTGCCTTTTTGTAGTTGCAGCTAGTTTATTGTAAATAACAATTTATTAGTGATGTATGTCATCACTGAGAATGACAACATTAAAACCTTTCTATCAAATGTTCTAACTACTTTGTGCTAAAGTAGGAAATAAAGCTTTTGCAAAATACTTTTAAACTATTTAGCTTTAGCCCATGGAGTCTCAAAGTGCTGTTTTATTTAAATACAGATGATGAAACTTAAAGGCGTTCAGTCAACATGAGGTTTCAGATTCTGAAACTTTAAACCTGATTTTTTTGAATGACCTTATACCAAATGGTTAGTTAAGACTTTGTCCAGGTATAATGGTTTATTGGCATACAGCTGTCCAACTTGCCTTTCCTTAACTTAATAAAGATACTAAACAGCTGCGAGTTATCATTTCAATACTCATAATTTTCTGGGCTTCTGATGAAATGGCTGCCTTCTGTAGCCAGGAAACAATGGAAAAAACGTCCTAATGTTTACTGGCATTCACTGCCGGAAACAGCAAATGAAGCTGGCTGGACCACAACAGTTCTCATACTGTGTCTCTGGTACCAGTTTGGAATAAACTTAATCTTTCCATTTGTGGCAGAGGAAGCACCTGTTGGTCACAAGGCCAGTGAAGATGGGAAAGTGATTTGGCTGGTTATTTTTCAGCCAGATTAATTTATCATTCAATTCAGTATATAAGCAAACTTGCTGTAAGGAGAAAGGGTGCAGAAATAAGCAGAAGTGGTGAGAGGGAAGATGCAATGCTACCCTTTTCAGTGGCAGTGCTGACAAATGCCAGATTAGCATTCATCAAACTTACAGTTTCATTGTCCAGAACATGGCTGGCAGCTACAAGTCTTTTATGATTGTGTAAGTAGCATCTGTTCTTTTCAGTAGACTGTTTGGATTCAAGAACTGTATTTCATAGTACCCTTTTGTTGAAAAAGGAAGAAATAAAAACAAAATTTAAATATTACATATTTATACCAAGTTAAAGTGACCATTTAAACATGGGCTAATGAGTTTAATAATGACATAGATACTGTAATGATGGAATTAAAGCTTTCAAAGCTACCTTTTTCCACACCAGACTCAGTTGTTCTACAGATGGGTCTATAACATGCCATGATTGAGAAACCATGCCTTATTTAACCTTCATCTGAAAGTTAAATGCTACATAGTATACTGTTAACAGAAATTTTTCAAAACTTTTGTTGTTGAGTGATCTAAAATACAACTTGTTATGACAGATGTAATGAATTAAACCAAAACAGCCACTATTCATTGCTGAAACTAAGCTATGGATACCTATTAATTCTTTTGAATCATAAAACATGTAGTTTAGATGAGTTGACATTGTTGCTTCACCAGTAGTGCAAAATGTGCTTCTTTCTAAAATGCTTCAAACTGGAAGGAATATGAAGTTTTAAAACAGTCCTGGTTATGTATCATAGCTCTTCCACCTCCCAGTTTATATTGAATGTTTTAGTGTGAGTTAATTTAAGGTGCCCTTTGAGTCTAGGGAAGATTCGTACAAAGATAATGAATGCACAGTGTTAATATTGACCAACTAAGTTACTGGTATAAAGTAGCTTTTGAACCCACTCCGCAACCTCTACCGCCCCCGCCAAAAAAAAAAAAAAAAGCACCAAAAAAACCCAACCATGGAATGATTCATAGAAGAGCAATGCCTTTGGCACTAGCTTGAGATACAGTGAAGGAATGTAATATGGCATAACTTTCTTTTGTATGTCAAGGTAACGTCAGTAGTTTTGACAGTGAAGTTGGAGCATCACTAAAATGACATTGTATTTTATACCCAGTTTTGACTTAGTCACAAAATGTGTACTTGCACTTGTTCACTTACTGAACACAACCCTTCCCATGCAGAGAAGTTGGAAAGTTTTCTTCACTTTTTCAGTATAAACATTTGCAATAGTTTAATTGTAGACTGTCTGAAACTGAATTCCTATCAACTGTAGAATGTCAGAAATATACTGAATACTTCATTCATTGTGATTTCATTTTTGGGGACAGAGCTTGAAAAACTTGCTTGGCATCTGATGTTCTCTGAACTATACCTTTTTACCTAATGACAAAACTGAATTCCCAAGACCCTGATACATTCAGAAGAATAAAGGAACTACATCTATGTAGTGTTTAACTGTACTGTCGGTCAACTTTTTACTTAATGCATTCCTAACAACTTATGCTTTCTAATTTTTTCTTAACTTGTCCTGTTAATCACCCATCCACACCCACTTGCACTCTTTCTCCTGGATTAGTTGATTACTCTTGCTTGGGAAAGTTGCCTATGCAACTTGAGTGAACAGTTGAATTTTCAAGTGGTACTTGAACATGTGATAACACCTGCTTATTATGAAGTTCAAGATACATTGAGAACTTTTTGGATGGTTTGCAAGTTAGCTACAGTTTGCCTTAGACTTTTACCTAAAATTTTATTTTTAAAACAAATACTATAAGGTGGTAAGTTCAGGCATGTTTGTTGGAATATGTTCTATACATGATCCTTATAATAGAAAAACTGTTACTGGAAATGCTTGCAACACCACTTCTTTGTAAGCCATACAAATAAAAAGACCTTTCAGATAGTTATGCTTGTGAATATTAAAGCATTCACTTGTTGAATATTGTTAGGTTGTTCTATAAAACCTGAGGTAGTTTAAAAATAAGTGTTTCGCTAATAAAAATACTTCTCCATGTTTTAATTTGGCCTCACAAGTCACGGTTGCTAAGTCCAGATTCTTTTAGCCCAGCATATTCAAATCTTAAAAAGTAGCTCAATGCAGGATTAAAATCATGTGAATGTTAGATGATTATGTCAGTTGTTGCACCTGGAATAACCTATTCTTCAGCCTCCACCACCTTATACAGTTCATCTGGACTCAAAAATACTTATTTTTTTCTACTGTGCCCCAAAATGTAATGGGCTATTACATCATATTTTCAGATCAGCCTGCATAAATGCTTGTGGAGGTTTGCATTATAATAGAAGCTTGAATAACTTCTAACTAATGTTGAAACCCAAGCTTTGCTTCCACTGCATTAAAAATCAGTGATACTGGTTGTTTGTAGTGATTCTTGGTGACCATTTAGACATTTTCCTTCTCTTGCTTTCGTATTCACCAGAATGATCTTACCAACTGTTCTGTGTCACTACAAGGACACACCCCGATGTAGCCAGATATCCAAAACAGCATGTGTCCAGCTCTGCTATGTAGCTTTAGAACTACAACAGTAGGTATTTTTGGAGGGGAGGCACTTTAGAAAAATCTTATTATCCCATCCTTCTTGGATTTGTATGGGGAGGGAAGGAGGGAGAAGAATTTTTGTCTTCATGGTTCTCTATAAAAAGGCTAATAGTATGCATGTGCCTAATGTGGTAAGTCCAGTGGGCACCAAGATTTGGTCATGATTACTTCAAATAATTTGACAGCTAAAGTGTCTGTCAGTGCTTTCGAAAGGTACCACATGAGGTTGTTTTGCCTGATTATGTCAAAGTGCTGAGAGTAGCATTTGATCAGTAAGCAGCTGGAAAAAACCTGCATCGGTCTCACTACTGTTACTAGTAGAGTACTGCATATAACCTTTTATTTTTTTCCCTGTAGTTAATGAGCAAATTTTTTACAGTGTCTGTATTATTAAGAAAACACTGTGTAAAGCTATAATATGTTGTAGAGTGACCATGCGATTCAGCTGCTAGGTAAAAATGCTTTAGCCGTCACCCAGTTTGGAATAAAGGTCAATAAATGATAGAGTCATTAAGGTTGG
>VZTL01017275.1:0-13867 GCA_013400535.1 Scopus umbretta
CTGCATTTGATAAATACCACTCTTGGAAGTCTCAGAAAAATGTATGTCCACAGATCTACAAAGTTTTATTCAGTTAGCATTTTAGATTGCAAGTATTTAACCTCTACCAAAAACCCAGTTATTGTCTCCAATTATGTCTATTTCTGATAGATTAAATGCCAAACAGAAACCAAGAAACAGTGAAATGTTAATGGAGTACACCTGAAGCAATTGCTGCCTGTTAATGCCTTGACCTTGGAAAGCAATACACAAAAAGATGGCATCATAAAACCGTGCAATTCTTATGAATATGTATGTGCTACTTGATAATAATGAATGTGGTACAGCCATGCATGCACTACAAGATAATGTTGTGCTCTTTGTTGTGTACAGGTTGATAAAAATTAAAGAGTGGGTGGACAAGCACGACCCGGGTGCTTTGGTCATTCCTTTTAGTGGGGCCTTGGAACTCAAGTTGCAAGATATGAGTGCTGAGGAGAAACAGAAGTATCTGGAAGAGAACATGACACAAAGGTTAATTAGCATTCATTTTCCCTACACTTTATTATCAACTATTTCCTTGCAGTAATTTAATTGCTTGCGCTGATAGAATAATAAATGACAGAGTAATTACCATTATAAAGAGAGAATCTTCTCCTTTCTTTACCATGAGACAGAGTGAAAAGATTTATTTTAAATTAAGTTTTTAACTGTCATCTGTCATCTCTGTACAGTGTTTTAATTATAACATAGGTATTAGTTATGTATATTTTTGAGAAGGAATGATCACCAAAACTGTTTCGTCATCCATGGGGAATAGGGACGGTGAGGCAAATTTTGCCATAATTTTTCTAAAGAACTGTAATAAATTGTTTCAATATTGAATTTCAGGCAAACAGTTATGCTTTCATGACCTGGGGTCCTGAAAATTGCATGAGACCAAAAGTGCTGCCTGCTAGGGTGATGTAAATTTATCCCATATTTCTGTATTCTGCCAAATAAACAAATGTAAATACTGTCTTTATGAGGCTGCAGTAAAAAAGTAGTTGTTCTGAAGAGAGTTCAAAGAAAAAGGCTACTGCGATTATTGCTGTGTTTAGAAGTAGACCCGGTGTCTTCAAAATATGTCACGTCTTTCCAAGTAAATTGATTACTTGAGGCATTTAGCTGGCTTATGTGTATAAGTTGTATGAATTGGATTCTTTTCTTTTTTTCAGTGCTTTAGCAAAGATCATTAAGGCTGGATATGCAGCACTCCAACTAGAATACTTTTTCACTGCAGGCCCAGATGAAGTGCGTGCATGGACCATCAGGGTAAGATTCATACTTATTCATCAGCTATATCCAGTTCCACACTATTGAATTCAGATTGATATCACTGACTTTGAAGTTTGTCATGGTGGCGGTTAGCTAGTCATTACAGATGAGGTTTTTGTCCAGGATAACTTTAATTATTTGTGAGCTGCTGAACAGTGAAAGTGGAGCTGCATTGATTGAGGCAGGTAACAATTGATTCTGCCTATTACATAGTCTGAATTTCTTCATCCTGTAGAATCTGTCTACCCTCCTCCTGTGGTCAGAGATAAGACGTACCAGTATTGTGCTTGCTTAATCTGTGTGACTGGGTTTGTCTGCAGTGAAATTGATGTTGCTTTTCATTTTGTATTCACTAAGTTTGTTTGGGTTGCGGGTGGTTCATTCCTCCTTTGCTTTGCTCGGATTACATTTTCAGCAATAAAAGCAATATAACATCATTATATTCCTCATGGATACACAGTTGGGCTCAAAAAACTAAAATCAGTGTGCAGTAATTCAGGTCTTCTACTGACTTTAATATTTAGACCTAGTTTATTTTGGTAGCTTGTATGTTTATCTGGGAGCTTATGTCATGCCTAAAATTATATTATGTATTTTATATATTGATGTAGAATGATTATAGCCATAGAGATCGACTAATTTATTCCCAGAGGACAGTAAGAGCTGAGCTGTAGTGGTTTGCCTTTGAACGTAAATATGTTATAATACAAAGATTAGCAGTGAAAAATATTTTGAAATGCCTCTATCTTAAAAATCACGAAAATGTCAACTTTTGGAGGTACAAATCTGTCACTGAGCTTTTCATTTTTATATCAGTGTATGTAGTGCTGTGCAGTGAGTTTCAGTGCTGTATTTAATTTCATTCAATGGAATTAATTTGTTTTCATTAATCAACATAATTTCCAGTAAATTTATATTTTTATTAATACTGCTATAGATGTTTGTGTATATGTTTTAGCACGTTAAACTTATTTTCCTGAAAGCACGTTTACTTTTTTAGCCTTTTCATCTCATCTCCTTTTACATGATAACTGCTAGGTAAAGTCCTTGAAATAGCTACCAAAATAATATAAAAGCAGAAGTTTTGTTGTTCTGATTTTTGCCATAGTTTTTAAAAGCACGTTCTGAAACTCCAGTTTTCAGTAGCAGAAATGCTTGCTCTTTTTTAGAAAATTTGAAAGCTGGTTTATCTTAAGACTGATTGTAAGTATCTTTGATTTAATGTGCAAAGATATTTAGTCAGGTAAGCATCAGTGAGTAGCCATATTAACCCAATACATCTTTTATTGTAAAAACTGTGCTTTACACTGTCAGACTCCTTAGCACTTTAACATGCTTTATTAAGCAGCCTTTAGGTCATCATTATTTCTCAAATTTCTCTCCATGGTTGTATGTGCACAGAATGTATGTCCTTGTAATTTAAGGCATGCAGTTATAATGCATTCTCCTCTATTGCATAAACTTAAATTAGCTTATAATAGTTGCCTGCGATTTTTTATTTTTTAGTGATTCAGTTGTTGACATTTTGGTAAGAATACTCATTTTGTTATGTATTAGACTTACTAAAATTATTCTAAAATAAAAATAAGCTAATACATAGGGCTTGAGATCCATAAATAATTTTTGATTACAAATGTGGTTTGCCAATGAGTGTTATCATTTAATTGAAATTATTTGAACGTAAGTAAAAGTCTTGAGTAATTCAGATTTTAAAGTTATTCAAAAATCTTTATTTTCCTCACTTTCTGTGTGGAGAACTAGGGATCGAAGTGAATCCCACAACAAAACACAATCGTAGCTTCTAAAATCAATACTGCTGTTGATACCTATTAGGAAAAACAAAGCTGCCCTTCCTTAATATCAGTTGGTTTATCTGTGGCGAAGGCATCTATCTGTATGTCCCAATAGTGCGAATTACCCAGCTGTGTGCGTGACATTTTAACTGATATGAAACAAAGTTTCAGCAGATCCTGAAAGCATATCAAAAAGGAGAAACCTCTTTCCTGCAATCAATCTTCTTAAATGCAATTAATTTTCTTCCGGTCTTTCCTTTGACAGAAAGGGACGAAGGCTCCTCAGGCAGCAGGGAAGATTCACACAGATTTTGAAAAGGGATTCATTATGGCTGAAGTAATGAAATATGAAGATTTTAAAGAAGGAGGTTCAGAAGCTGCTGTCAAGGTGAGCTCCCCATCTTTTTCTTCTCCCTCCTTCCATATGTGCCATTTTTCCATCTCAAGTCTATTTGTCACTGGGAAAAACTTCTTGATGCTAAGCGAATCTTAACAGTCACCTCTAGCAAGAGACCGAAATCTGTTTTCATCTTTTACTTAGGAAGGAATTGAAATGCACCAACTTACTGAACAGGAATGCAACCATTTCAGTATCCGAGATACGATTAGTTTATGGACTAAATGTTAACGCTAAGACCAAACACTATGCTAATTTTTTTTTCTCTGTTTACATGTTAGTGTTCAGAATTTATTAAGCTTTAAAATGAACTTGTTTTTGAAAAATCAAATTTTTAAGACGAGGTAGCAGATTTTTGAACCGCCTCTAAAAGGAAATGCAAGAAACACGGAAAAATCTGTTTCTTCTGATAATGTGTCATCTTGTTTTGAGTTTGCAGTGAGGGTATTACAGACGTTGGATGCAAGAAAATATTGTACTATAAAAATGTACCCTTTTTTTCAGGATTAGTGGATTCTACTCCTAGACTCTGACAATTGAAATCTTAAAATTTACCATTTCGGTGTTTAATTCAATTGCCCTTTGATGTCTCATTCAGAAATGCCATGCCTTACTTTGATCGTTCAGGGTGCCAGTAGTAGTTGTATGTAGTCCACAAAAATATATTACAACAGGTGAAGTTTCCTAGCTACTATCTGCTGAATAGACAGTGAAGATATTTAATGAAAAACTTTTTTCTTGAGCTCACACTTCTTTGTAGTGACACTTCTATTAAGAAGAGTTGTATCTGCTTTCTCAACACTAGAGGGCAGAGACTGATTGGGTGCCCAAAGTTGTGCCCTTCTTGTAGCTGACAAATTATATCTGATTTGAAGTTATTAAATATGAAATGAACTCCTACATGGCAAATATGTCATAAGAAAAGCTGCTCTTCTCTGTGTTGCTATTGCATTATTTCCACCCTCTTGAAGCAGAGAAGCTTCCATTTGTTTCATACACATTTGATCTCTCATTTGGCATTTTTGATGTTTTGTTAAGGTTTGTATTTTATAAAATTGAAATTACAAAGCACGTTAGTTTGATTTACTCAGTCTCAGTATTTGAAGGTTCCTACACACTATAATATGTTAAAGAATTTAAAAGGTTCAGCTTTATTGTTTGCTATTTGATAGCTTGAAAGGTATGCAAAACGATGATTTCAGATTCAGCTTATTCTCAGTGGTATCACTAAGGAAGATCATACTGAGCAGCGGGACTTTAATAGGTTTGTTTGAACCCCAGGAAGTGAGGAGAAAAAAAATCCCAGTATAATTGGTTCGTTGCGGCATGTGAACTGCCTTATGAAAAGGGAAGTAGAGTTGTAGTTGTAAAGTGAAACCACAGCTATAAATAAATGTAATATTCTGCAGTCAGAAACCACTTTATGTAACCAAGATTCAAATTTTGCCAGCAACAGTTTCTGAAGTTCAAATCTGAGTGTTTTCCCTGAGAAGCTGCGTCAGTTAATACCTATTAAATTAATCTATAAGTATTTTGCTTACATATTTTTATTTGCTTTTCACAATGTAAGATTCTAGACATCAAGCTTCCATGTTCAAATTGCATTTAATGATTAAGTTTTTATTGCTTTGAAGTATCTGTAAAGCAAGCATATTTGCATTTGTTACTCAGTTTTTAAATCAAGATTAGAAAAAGCACTCTTAGAAAAATGCATTATATTACTCTAGTCTATTTAATTTGCATTTAATACAATGTTTCATGCCGTACACAATACTAATCACTTTTATATTGCTGGTAAATTCCAAAATTAAATTTGGGAGCTTTTAGGAATCAACTGAAATAACAGTGGTAATGGGAGGTGCTTTGCTTTGTATGTTATCAAGTTGATCGATTTTTAAGTTTGATTTTGTGTGTGTCTAACACCAGTACAGCATAACTAATTTAATGCCAGTGCTGTGAACTATACACTGAATAGCTCTGTGTGGGCTTTGTAGTCTACAGGGATATCACATTATTAGCAATCATATCTGCTTAGGCAAAGCTGGCTTCTACAGATGGCTGCTTTCAAGTGCAAATGAACTGGTTAGACGTGTCTTGTTTAATACATACTCAAGATTCACAAATGGGTATTGATTTTTTCAACCAGTGTTTCTGATAGCAATGGAAATGGATTAAATGGTCTCTGGAGAATTTAAAGGAACACTGTCACTTTTAATTAACTGTAAACTGGTAACAAAAATACATAAACTTGCATTAGTGTGTCAAAATGTATTTAAATAAACAAGTCTATGCCACTTTGACAGTGTGCAATAGTGTGCTGAAAAAAAAAAATCCACATTGTTACTTTGTGGAGGTCAGTTTTTTTCTACAAATATTTGTGAGTAATTAATGTATTCAACTGTAAAATGTCTCTGTACCTGTGCCTGCAGCTTACACTTGCTGATGATTTTTACAGCACTGTTTTATTAGTGTTTATGCCATCAATTAGTCTAATTACTCTTGACTTTGAGCATTATTAGGATCTTCAAAGGAAAGAACTACTAAGTCTACTTGAAAGTAAACCTTTTAGAATCTAAACGAATTTCCGGGGAGGGGGGAAATATAAAAACATTTGCAAAGTCCTATTTATTATTTATCAATAGTGTCATAGGGGGATGAGGTCAATTACTATTGCGCTATATATTTATTGTCGAGGCTGTTTTATCTACAATTTTCTGTAGGCTAGCATCATTGGTGACACATTTAAATAAGGAATGACAGCAACAAGGTTATCGAGCCTCTACATTCCTAGACAGCAATATGGGGAAATACGTTGCTTTACAGAGCGGGTTTTGTGAAAGAAAGGTGTCTAAGTTAACTATGTACCATTAATCTGATCTGTTCTACTGCAACTAAGGTCATTAGTTAACAGCTTTCCTGTAATGGGATCTTAGCATGCCACCACTGTGATAGTGTCATTGAGAATAATGGCACAGTGAGGTCTTGCATGGAAGCACTTTCTCCTGCAAGAGAAAACTTCAAAACAGGAATGGTTATTGAACTAAAGCAGAAGCTCTCAACTTTTCCATATTGTAGATCACTTTTCAAGATAAATGCTTCTGCAGACCACCTCCCGCCCAGTCTGTCAGTCCTAATACCACAGCTTCTCCGTAGCCTCTGTAATACTAGGTTTAATTACGATGAGATAAAGATAGCAAAATATAATAATAAATTCTAATGCGGAGACTACTGATATTTAATAGATTCCTTGCCTATTTTCTGCTCTCCTCAAGTACAGCATTTTCATACTGAATTTCCTTTTTATGTCTTTGGTCTATATGCCTCCTCCTGTATCCTAGTTTCACAGCCTACCTGCTCTTATATCTGTCCTTCTGAAGCAAATTTCTTCCAAAGGAAATTTCTGACAGAAAAAACGAGCCTGTATTTTNAAGTAAATTTCGGAAAGAAAACACGAGCCTGTATTTTATGCTCCTCAGTCCTTCATTATCAGGGCACAAGCAGACAAGAGAGCCCCACTCGAAGCACGAGGCATGTACGGTTGTGACTTTTGCATAGCGTTCCCATCTTTAACTTTGACAGTACTCGCTTGTCCTTTGCTGGAGCCACTCAGAAGTAGTTCGTACACCAGTTTAATAGCCTTCAGCCATGATGCAAACTGTTGCTGATTGCCCTTTCCAGCAATACTGTTTCAGATTCCTGCTGCTAGTGTTTGCCATCTACAGGTTTTCTAGATGAAGAAAAAGAAAGCCTGAAAGCTGGGGCGGGGGTGGGGGGGGTGGGGGAAAGAGTTGTTTTAGTGTCCTTCATCTTAAGACTTGCCAGGCTTTGCACATTTACCACTATATAATGCTGATGGCGTTTAAGTGCCACCGACTTAGTGGAGGCTAAATTTTTTTTGTGTGTATTTTATATGTATGTAAAACCAAATCGTGTCAAACTGAGGAGTATTGTGGCTGTCACACTCTGAAGCAGTACCATTTCTTTACCAAAACGTATTTAAATAATTACAATTTGAAAATACTATAAAATGTCTAATGAAATAACCCATTCTCCTTTTGTGTGTTCTATTTACAGGCTGCTGGAAAATACAGACAACAAGGCAGAAATTACATAGTGGAGGATGGAGATATTATCTTCTTTAAGTTTAATACACCTCAACAACCCAAGAAGAAATGAATATCAGATGTTGTCTGTTGCTCAGAAATAAACTGTGCTGCTTCAAAAAGCATATGAATTTTTATTTAGGATGGAATATCTGGAAACAAAAAGCATACAGTTTCTACCTAGGGAACTTCCCCTCCCCCCCGTGAAATTATTCTTGTTTGTTTTGAATTAAAATATGGCACCTCCAGCAAACATGCAAGTTCACTAAATGTGAACAGCTTTGCATTTCAAACGATTAAGACCCTACTCCAAATTGTAGAAGCTTTTCAGGAACCATATTACTCTCATGATACTTCATTAATCTCCATCATGTATGCCAAGCCTGACACGTTTGACAGTGAGGACAATGTGGCTTGCTCCTTTTTGAATCTACAGATAATGCATGTTTTACAGTACTCCAGATGTCTACACTCAATAAAACATTTGACAAAACCAGCCTTGGTGTGTTTGGGGATGTCTGTATTGACTGACTGTGGTGTGCTGAATGCGATACGGCACCTGGTGGATGCTGATTACAGAATTTTAAGACGTGTATGATACAGTAACTGGCAGTGTGGGGCAGCTGCAATTGTATCTTGAAAGTGAGTCTTTCATGGGAATCAGAAGATTAGGATGCCAATGATTTGTCTCAAAAAAGTTAATGAATTTGTAGATGGACATTCACTGAAAGATGATAGTAAGGATAATAAGAATAAGATGCAGCGTCAGTGATTTTTACAGGAGAGAGGAAATGTATGTAGAAAAATCATGTTATCTTTGAGATAGAAGCTTTTTCGTTCAAATCATTTTGCAAAAGTATTTCATTCTTGCCTTGGAATTATTAAATTGTGGCGGCTGGAGCAGCGGTGCCTGATGTTGCGTGTTGTCCTCTCAGGTCTGGCTTTCAGGCCAGCGGAGGGTGACACAGATAGTGTTGTGAAGGAAGAGGTCACGCTGTGCTGGATAGGTAAGTCGTTCTGCTGAACTGAGGCTGCAGCTGTGAGTACCTTTTCACCCCTTTAACCATGAGGGAGAGCTAGTCTCTTTGGGTAACGCAGAGCAATAAGTTGTTGGCAAAAATAAAACCAAGTTTGTACTTTTAATGCAAGCTCTAGAATTGCCCTGACTTGCAGTATGTTTAATGTATTTAAAACAGCCTGCCTTTTTCTGAAGTGCCTGTGTGCCTGTGGTTTCAGCTACAGATTTGGTGGTGGGGTCAGGGCTGGGAGAGATGCTGATGTTACCTGTGGCTCGTTGGTGTGCCAGACCTCTCACGTTGGTGTGATAAATTCGCTTGGTATCAACTTTGAAAAGGCAGCTTATCACTGGCTAACCTCCTCTCTGTGTTTAAGATATTGGGAGCGCTGGTCATGTCCCGCTCCGAGGCTTTCTGTGAGATGCCGCCTTTGAGCTTCATTGCTCATTTCTGGAAGGGTAAGACATGGGTCAGCCAGAGCCACGAAGCTCATTGTTGAAAAGTTGGCATCACGCCTTTAATTGCACTGAGGAGAAAGACGGAGGGCAGATGACTTCAGTACGTAGTTGTTGATTTTGTTTTAAAGGGCGTCTCCTTTTTTCATGGCGGCAGGAGGGGGGAGACTATTGTAAGGCAGGGAAATTAGGACTTCAGATGTTTTGGAACCCTTGAAATTCTCCTTTGTGTTATCTCCCTGGTGCGGCTAGTGTTTGTTGATGGCGTTATTTTGATGTTACATAATTGAGAAAAGATGAGGACTACCAAATCTTGTGTTAAAAGTTGAATCCAAAAGAAATGGAGCCTGCCCGTTTCTCTTGGAAGTCAGCAAGGTGCTAGTAACAGAGAAGGGCTCATGCTGGGTTTTAGACACAATGAAAGGTGAGAGAGAAGCGGAGTATGTGTGTTGGTGAAGGAGAAGTAACCTCTTCACTGCGCTAATACCCGCTGAAACCGTGTGTGTTCATTTGTCCTGTCTGAAATGCCTTCTGGTTTCGGAAATGTCCCCATGTTCCCTAATTACTGCATGTGAGCGAAGAAGTTGTTAGAAAGGACAGCCCAATTAATGGATTGCTTTTTATTTTTGCATCTCTTAGTTACATTTAATAAGCCATATTTGTTTAGATTTGAATGTGTGTACTTCACGATACCTCCCTGTTCTAAAAATAAAAATAATTAAAAATTGAACAAAGTTGTGCTTGACAGACAGGGGAATTTGAAGTTATTACAGTATTCTGAAAATAGAAAAGAAACTTAAAATATTTACCACATCATCTTTAAAAAGGATATATTCTATAACGTTTTGTGTTTCAGCTTATTAACTTGCCTGAATAGTTTATCTCTTCAGCTGTTTTAACTAATGTTCTTTTAACTACTGAAGCTAATCAATTATTCCAGACTGAAAACAAGTTTTATTAAAAGAAAGAATAACCTGATAAGCTCTGTTACTCCTATCACTGGTGACTTGTGGCAACTGCCACATTAAATACGTGCAGCCTGTGTTTCTCTTCAGTGGGTCTATGCATTTAAGATGTACAACTCCTAAAAACTTGTACATATATGTAGGAAGTTTCAAGCACTCTGTTTTAAATAGAATTTAGATTTAACTTAAGTCAAGCACACATTATTTATGCATTTCAACCTGCACAGGTGACTCCAGGTGCAATGTATCCATCCTACTCACTGTTGCTGTTTAAGGAAAAAAAAGTGAAGTCTGCTTGCATGCCCTTCACTAAGTCTCAGTGACCTGTACTCACTGGGGATGATGATGGTGAGTAGAAGGAGACATTTTGTTTCCTCAGCTGGAGAAGGGTGAGAAAACATTTCCACAATATGGAAAATAGGGAATTTTGCAGAGGAGGAGGAGTACGAACCCATCCTCTTAACCTGCATGCCTCAGTGGCTAATAGCCATGGAGTTGACGGCATATTTCTGGGATTAAACAAATGCTAGTGGAACAGGGAAATCACTACTACCTGCGTCCAAACTGACCGAAAGAGCGTGCCTAAAAGTGTTGTGGAGACGTCAGTGAAAGCAGCTGTGCCTGCACTGGCATGTGGTGTGACTGTAGGAGTAGATCTGGAGGGCGAAGCAGTTGTTATGGAGGACCTGTGTTCCCATGGCATGTATCTGAGGGGCTACCTCAGACTAGTTGCAGGTTGGTCCCATGAGGAGTTAGAGTGCAGTTTTAGCTTCAGTCTCAAGAGAGAACCAGTTTGCTGTAAGATACTCGAGGAACAACCAGAGTTTGCCTGCTGTGAGACTCCTGTGCAATGCAGAGCAAAAGCGGGGAGAACGTGTGTGTGTGAAGAGGCATGATCAGGAGATTCATTTTCAAAAGTATGTTCCTGGTCAAATAAAACCATTGCTCTAGACAAGGGCTTACTGCTGTCTTTCATTGGCAGTATCAATAGAAGTATCTAGGTGATGTGCTTGGGCACCCCAATATATGACATTTTAGACCCATTAAGAAGCACGAAGAAGAATGGGAATTAAACTTGTGAAGACTATTTGTACCCACAAATACCTCTCCTGTAGGATTCTGGCTTAATCAGCATTTCCCAGAACAGCACAAGGGGAGCAGGCTTGGGCTTTCTGTGTGGATTAATGTATCATATAGAACATAATCTTGTTTCCATAGTATGTTACCTAAAGTAAAAGAGGTGGTGGGTGTGCTCAAGTGGTCAGGGATGAACTAGAAATAGCCACCTAATTGCCTGAAATTCAGATGTGTTCATCCATCTATTTGTTTACTTCAATTTTCATAGTAGGGTAAGAGCCACCAAGATGTAGCTGGCCATCTTTTGGCTGCTGTTTGAGCATCTTTGTGGTCAGAATATTTCACAGAGGAATTGAAGGATTTCCATGTCTTCATAAATACAGTGCTCAAGCTAGTGTGGGTGACAGGCTAAAACAAATACTTTACATGGCTTCAGCTGTGCACTTCTTGCCACAAGATGATGTGGATGCTGAAGATTGGCAAGGGTTCAAAATTGCTTGGACAAAGCCATGGGGGAAGAAAAAGTGAGTTGATTGGAGAAAAAAAAAACAAAAAAAAACAAAAAAAAAACCACCAAAAAACCCCACTGTTAAAAACAAAGATATCACCTCTGCATTTGGAGCGTCCTTAAGTCACAAACTGCTGGATGCTGGGAGAAAAACTGGTATGTATACCCTGTCTCTGTCAGGCATCTGTTGGCCACTGTCAAAAAGCCGGATGCTGGGCTGGATGGGCCTCTGATCTGACCCAATAACACCGTTCTTGCCTCCTCTCCAAAGCAGCTTTTCTTCAAGGGCTATCCCCAAACACCAGTAAAGAGCATGATCACTTTAACATCCTTCCCAGTTCTGCATTTTGATTAAAATATTTATTAAAAAAACCCCAAACAACAACCAACAAACAACCCAAAACAAAGAAAGTATTGTCTTATTTTCATATGTATTTGCTCTTTCATTGACTGTGTCCAGCCCTGTAGAGGTGGTAGCATTATCGTAACTGTTTTAAATTATTTACCTTTCCTGAAGGTTCCTTTCTTACCTGCTGCAGTTTTCCATCTACCTTCTCCCCTTCATCGCCCAAGTTCACCCTGATCTCTTCCCAGACCACAGGGCCTGGTTGGTCAAGGAGTCTGTATGCCAGAGCACCTGCTTCGAAAACACCGTGTCGTAAGCCGTATTTTTCATCCTCCTCTCCCACGGAACAAGTTTCCACCTGGAGTGGCTGCACTGTAGCTGGGGTAGCTTAGCTGAACATCTCCCAGCGTCCTATTGATGCTGCCCATGATTGCCCTGCCGAGCACGGCATGCCCCGCGCGGGGCTCCTGGCCAGGCAGCAGCCGCAGCAGCCGCCCCCAGGCCTTCACCCCGCTCCTCCTGCCTCTGCGCCAGCAAGCTGGCAAATAACCCTCGTAGCTTCAAAAGTATCAGCCATGTGCTTTCTCGGTGCAGCGTTTTATGTTCTTGTGGCTGCCAGGCTTGTTCAAATCATCCTTGCAGTGCTCTGTTTGTCCTTACCGTGACGGTCCGCAGTGATGCTGCATGGCCCCGTGCTATCGAGTAGTTTGGACACTGAGCATTTCTTCTACCAGGTGCAGGGTAGGGCCATAAAATTGCATTTTGAAAGAGCAATGTGTGCAGCAAGGTTTTCAGTTTAAAAAACCGTCCGTAAATTTTAACGTTTGTCTATACTCATGAACTCAGCTCACAGAGGATGGAGGGGGGGGAAATCATTAGAAGTTAGTAATTGTTTAAAACAAATAATCACTTGTTTTAATTTTTACTCCCTCCCATACTAATTCCATATATTTGATCCTGCTAATCCACCATTTCACTACAATTAAACCAGGCAAACCACCAGAGGCTTTGAAAAAAAATAATAATAGTAATCAAAGTAGTGGTATTCGCCACAGTATCCCAACAGATTGAGATAGCGGTGTGCTGGTTGGGCTTTGAAAGTTTTAAAGTAAATTCTGCATTACGAGGCTGTCTTTGAAGCAGTTATTTCTTGGCTTCTACCTACAGGTAGTGCCCATTCCTGATCCATGGGAATAGACACATATGGCAGCGTGTTGCATATTGTGAAATAAGTTACATGTGTGTGCTTGCCATCATAAACCGATGATTTGGTAGGTGCCTGCTCATCAGAGCTCATTACGGCTCTGCACGGTTACAGAACGCCTGTAGCGTTTTATTTTCTACATGCAAACTGTATGTGCTCAGCACAGAAAAAGTTTATAAACCATACAGAAAATAAAATCTGCGGCTGTTGCAAGAGCCCACGCGATGTGTAAGTTAACAAAATACATTCACCCGCGTCTTGGAAAGTACGTGGGCCGGCAGATCAGGGCTGGCTGAACAGGAGCAGGGGGGCTTCCCTGCCCTTCGTGGCTCCGGCACTGCTGCGGGAGGGAAAGGGCTTTGGCTTTGGCACTGCTGGGCCCTGCGCGGCAGGAACTCTGCACAACAGGGGGAATTGAAAAGGGCTGAGATTATACATGGGGGTATGTCCAAGGCCTGTTTCGGTGAGCGGAGGGATAGAAGAAGTATTGCACTGTGCTGACAATGTTTTTATCCCCAGTGACCCAGATCCTTCAGCTCAAGCAGAGCTGGGTGCGGGCTGCGCTGGCTGCAGACTCCCCGCTGCCATAGCTGCCGTCAGCCATCCCCTGCCTCGCCCTTGGCACCACCTCCAGGTCTGATGGTACGGCAAATTTAAGCTTGGACTTGAAAGCGCAGAGTTAAATCAGGGGAGACCTTATCGCTCCC
>VZTL01017289.1:4423-18770 GCA_013400535.1 Scopus umbretta
CCCCCCCCCCCCCCGCCCCAATGTAAAAGGAAAAACATATTAAACTTGTTCTGCCTTAAGCTGTTTTTCCTCACTTGTTTATTTTCTACATCTCTTCCAGCTCGAGATGCTCACAACTACTGCTACAAGCATAAAATTCAGCAAGGGCATGATGGTTTTCTCAGTTTCTTTGCAGACTGCTTGGATTTTATCTCATTAATGGCATAGAGATGCCAATAGGAAAGGTCATGAAAATAAGTTGGGTCATCACAATCTAATCCTCCAATTTCATCATGCATATACATTTCTTGTGTCCATCTCATGCCAAAACCTGGTATTTCATGTTCTTACCAACAGTAGCTGTCGCTTATGGTGGATATCACCATAGGCTGTGATCGATTACTCCTCTAAAATCATTACCTGGTCTAAGTACAAAGGCAGATATAGTATGTACACCTATCACTTGCAAAGGAGCAGCACACGTGGGGCTGTTGCAGGAAGGCTGGCACCCTCAGGGTAACTGGAGAAGGGCTGGGTGCCCTGGGCTGGGCTGAAATGGGGCTCCCAGCCCAAGGGTGGGTCCGTGCAGGTCTCAGCTGGGGCTGCTCAGGGCCATCAGGGCCTCGCACCATCCCCGATGACTACTTCCAAACTACAAACTTCCTCTCCCAGGAGATAGCAACTTGCAAATGAAATAGCAGAGCTAGTGAAAAAGTGGTTAACGGGAGCTTTAGCAGAAGAATAGAAGGATGTGGAAATAAGCCCCCGACATTTCTTACATTATCTGAGAGCTGTTCAGCCATGGATTGTCTGTAATAATTAGCATGAGAATATCTCCTTGATGACATTCATACTGCATAAAAGGGTCTGCATTTCCTCCATCAAAGTGCATATTTATGAACTGAATCTCCAAAAGACAGAGCCTTTGATAGTATTATTTTAATATTTTTTGCATATGATTTAGAAGTTTAAACTTCAAGAAGCCCTAATAATAAAGATGACCATCAGATTTCTGCTAGTCACCTCTGTTTCTAGTAAACACAAACACATATAAGGGAGTCACTGTTTAAATATGAAAGTGATAGACTATACAAGATAAAACAACATGAATAAATTTTCCTTTGATCTTTAATGATCCTGAGAATAGTGAGTTGAAAAACCCAACCTTGAATGCTGAAGCTATTACATGGCATATGGTTTTCTCATTTCCCATTTATTTCTTGACTCTGGTGACAACCTATACTGAGTCACACTAAAAAAACCTCTACTTTCTCTGTATGTCCATGTAAGCACATACTTCTGCCCCTTCGTTGTTCNCTCGTTGCCACTGATGAAGACATTAACCTGCTCATGACGGTTTTGGAGCTGCAGCAGCCTGCTGTAGAGCTATGAATTGCAATGTAAAAAAGGTTTGGTTACTCACTAGTTTTTAGAGGCTGCTAATGTAAACTTTGGAAAGTTCAGGAGAAAATAAAAGTAAGTATTAATGAGGTACAGTTCCTCTAGGAACAGAGAAGGAACTTTTAGACTGATATCAAAAACAGTGTTTTTTCTATTACATGGCAAATGAAAAATGAAAATCTTCCTATAAGCTTTCCACACAGAGCTATTTTATTTCAAAGTTGCCAATATTAGGCAATTACAATTCCTGCAGCTAAAGCCGCCTTCTTTTGTTAGAAAGCCAACAATTTTAAGTTGCATAATTTCAACATTTATATTATTTAGACAAATCCTTTGACATTTGGCATGCATCTCTAAAGCTCCATTTCTAATATAACATATCTTCTATTATTTAACAATAAATAATTTGTATTTAATTCATGAATGCAGATAGCAGTACATTTTATGCACCAATAAAATAATAAGTAGTGCATTTCTTACTCCTAGGGATGAGAATTATCTGGATGGATAAATCTCCTTACTAAAGAAAATAACTAACATTTGCTACACAAATAACTATTCAAAGAATCTTAATTTTTCTGAAAATTGAACAGAGTATTCTGAATAAAAAAAAAATCCAGGAAAAAAAAATATCTTCACACTTTAAAAAATTCTGGAAATACTACAGTTTTGCCTGGCATGCATATTAACTGCTCAAAATAGTAATAATAGCGAATGATTGTATTTACAGGAAGGTTAATAAAATTATCTTCCATATCTTTCACCTGTTACTTATCATCTTAAGATTTAAGTTCTTTGGTGCAGGGATTGACCTTTAGTGGCCAAATATGGCTTCAGTCAATATCTCTGAGTATTACAGGAATGAAATTAATATACAAAAATATAGTATATTTATATTTGTGCTTATAAAGAAGAGAGTATTATAGAGACCAGGTTCTTATCCAGTGAAGTTACAAATATTTTTGAGATCTTTAGTGAAGAATGCTTCATTTGTCCCGGTATCCACCACTAGCTGATAGAAGATTTGGCAAAACCCAATGTATTCAACACTAACAACTGTTCAGAGGTATTCTGATCTCCAGATGAAACACACAGTGAATCTAAGTATGTGTCTCAATTAACACGAGAAATAAATTTTATAAGGTATATTTATGATAGACTTTATAGAATTTGGTGCAGAGATAAATTTAGACCATAATATGCTATTTTCATGTATCTGCTTTGAGGACCATTGAGAGGTTTGAAAACTATATTTCAATTCTGCCATGATTCCACCTTTTTATAAACCATGCCACTGTTATCTAGAAATAACTCTTACTGTGTCTTTTGCACAATCATTGCTTGGTTGAAACTCCACTGGGGACAATGGAAGCGAGCCCAGGTACTCTCTCTGACCCCTGCTCCCCACATGAAGGAAGACACAGACCCCCTTGCATGGCCTGGGCTGGGACCCATGGCCAGCCCAAACGTGCCCACCATGGGGTCTCAACCTGGCCCTCACCACACTAGTGCTGTTTAGATTGGCCATTACTTGGAATAATCTGAAAATGCAGAAATTTAGCACATCTCCACTTTTTTTTTTTTTTTATTCTGAAACAAAATAAGAAATGAATGAGTGAAATCAGTCAGAAAATGGCTAAGAAGAAGAAAATGTTGATCTATACATCACAAACACAAACATTGCAAAATGCCTCTCCTGATCAGAAAACAACCATATAATTCAGAATATGCAGAAGTGGCTAGGTGTTTTCAGAAAATGTTAATTCATCACCACCAGAAAGTCTTGTGGGAACACACACATCAGTTTTGAAGGATGGTTTTTCTTGGATCTGAGACAAAACTTCTGATCAGAAAAAAGAGGATAATTGGTGGTTCAGATGTTCGCAGGGCACATGGGAATCCTCCCCACTCTATTCAAGACTCCATTTTGCTTCTAAAAGGAAACTTAAATGTGAATCTCCCAGCTGAACATTTTAGCTCTTGTCTAATCTGAGATGTGTGAGATTTCACAAAAGAGGTTCACAGGGTTTTAATTGCATCCTGACTTTGTGCAGGACATCTTATGGATGCTTGAAAGAGCTGCTGTGACACGAAAGGATGTTTTTGAAGACCGGTGCAGGGCCCTGCTCCAGCCCATTCCTCTCGTTACCCCTCCTCCCTGTGCAAAGCAAGTGAGAACCAGGAGCAAGCTTATAGTCTTGTGCTTATAAGGGTATCAGAATAAAAATTCATCCACATGAAGGGAGGAAAATTAATCCTATTACTGTTAGAATTGATTTTAAAATCACAGTTGTTTTACTCATTGTTCTTACTCACAATTCAGCTTATAGCTATAAAAGATGAAGGGGAATATGCCCTGCTTTTTTTCCCTTTGTGATTTGACAGCACTGCTGTTGAGTAGCTTTGCCATGAAAACCGGTGGTTGCTCAGTTTCCCCTGATTTGGGGTCTTCCACAACACAAAAGGAAAGAAGAAAATCTGGAAGAAGGGTGGGGGGAAACACAAACAAAACCTCTCGGGCAATTACAGCCCTCAGACTGACTTGTGCAAGCCCTTTCCTCACTGTTTGCCTGCAAACTGATCAGTTGACAGTGTCTTTTTCAACTAAAAGGAGCTGTTTGCTCTTATTAATGACTGGAGGACAAAGCTAACCTCTAACGGCTGTGACTAATAGCCCAAAGTCTGCAATCTCCGTGGAGCAGGAGACTTCAGAGCATGTCAAAAGAAGACAAATGTAAGTCAGAGCTGTGAAGCTGGAAAATGGGGGTGAAGACTTTAATTGCTCATGTTCTCACTAGCACCCATTCATTCCTGCTAAAGGTGTAGTCTCTGGAGGCAGCTCTGATGTCTAGGAACGCCGATGTGATTACACATGCAAACTTGGCTGTGCACACCCCTGTTGCCTCTGCCATTGCTGCAATTAGATGTCATCCCATCTACCTCTACAAGCCTTCCAACTGTCCAGCCTCTGCCAGTTGGGATGTCTCTGCACAGAGGCAGAGGTCAGGCAATGGCACACAGGCGATGGAGATAACCTGTCAAAAAGCCCCATCTCTGTTGACTTATTCCTCTGGCAATGTATCAAACAGGAGCTGGGAAATCTAGTTGCCCCCTCAAAGCCTTCCCAGCTTCCTACACTACTGATTAATGCATCCCAATGAGTTCAACCACATCTCTAGGGTTTTTGTGTTTGCATATCCATAGGCATTTCCAAAGAAATTGCTGCTTCCGGTGAGTGGGTCTGCTGTACATTTTTTTTCTGATTCATGAAGGTTTGCTGCTGCTGCTTAGTGCATTTGTGTGTTGGCAGATCCTTCCTGCCCCAGAAACCTGTGCTTGCTGCCCTGCCTGAATGTGACTGTGTTTGCTTTCTTAGGACTTTGCCTGTCTCTTTGCAGAGATATGATGTCACCTGGAAACTGTCTTCAAGCCAGTTTATTTTGTCCTGTACTTTGACATCTATCAATAAACATCCTCATCTGAACAGATCCCACAGTGTCCTGGTTTCAGCTGGGATAGAGTTAGGGTATTTTTCCTTCTAGTAGCTGGCAAAGTGCTGTATTTCGGATTTAGTATGAGAATAATGTTGATGACACACTGGCATTTTAGTAGTTGCTAAGTAGTCCTTACACTAGTCAAGGAGTTTTCAGCTTCTCATGCCCTGCCAGCGAGAAGCTAGGAGGGACCACAGCCAGGACAGCTGACCCAAACTGGCCAAAGGGCTATGCCATACCATATGGCGTCACGATCGGTATATAAATGGGGGGAGCTGGCTGCGGGGGGTACCGCTGCTTGGGAACAGGCTGGGCATCGGTTGGTGGGTGGTGAGCAATTGCACTGTGCATCACTTATTTTATATTATATATATATATCATTATTATTATTTCCCTTCCTTTTCTGTCCTATTAAACTGTCTTTACCTCAACCCATGAATTTTACTTTTTTCTTTTTTTTCTTTTTTTTCAAATTCTCTCCCCCATCCCACTGAGGAGGGGGGAGTGAGCAAACGGCTGTGTGGTGTTTAGCTGCCTGCCGGGTTAAACCACAACATACAGCCAGGAAATATCTCCTGATATGCAGGAAACGCCCTCTCTTCTTCTCAGATTACCTTAAGCGGTATGGCTCAGCTTGCTGTCAGCCACCTATGATATTGTTGCCTGTTTTTTCTATTTGCTGAACATTTATTTTATACTTATTTCACTCACATTTTTCTTCAATTATGGAACCATTCTACCTGCCAATACTGCTAGCTCAGTTTCTCCCTCTCTGTAATTTCACACGAATGCTCCCCATACTAAGAAGGATCTATTTTTACAGGCCTTTTGCTCTGTGTTGTTTTCCATTTGTTTCTCTTGTGTATTCTGGTCAAGGGAAATCAGAGAGACAGATTCTGCTACTCGCTCTTACTCATGCTGCAAAATGGCTTATCCAGGGAAGATCATTCTGCAAGGATAAAAATGCCAAAAAACTGTGCCTTGATCAGGGAATGATATTTAAACACACGGTACTGGAGTGTTTTATGTAGCTTGCGTGGTCTAAACCAACAAAACAATAATGAACTATTAAAATGCAGTCAGCAGTGCCAGTTCTTCCTTTTTTAAAAATAAATAATGCCCACTTATCTGTTGATGCACAGCAACTGACTAACTCATTTTGACATCTCACAGCTAAACCCAGCAATTTTATTTTGGTGAGCAGTTTCACAGGCAGGCAGAGTGAAGACTGCTCCCAGGAACTCCTCCACCAAAGAACTGCTCTCCAGCAGAAATAGTTCATAGGGCCTGAGTAATCTTAGCAGCAGAATTATTTGGCACGCACATTGCAAGATGCATCTTCCAGCTATGGTACTAACTTGGCACTCAGGGCTGAAGACCAGCCCAGCGTAGATTGCAATGCTGGTGAAGGCCACAACTGCAGCAAGGGACATGACATGGCTCGTCATACTCTCTGTTTGTCTTAGCTGCTATGCGTGTGAATGCCAGACTGATAAAGACAAAGGACCACAAAAGCTGCCTCTTGCCCACCCCTTAAGCTGTTCATTCACTGGCCAGTCATCAGCAGCCGGCTTGTGACCATGGTCAGTGAACCATCCCAGCACGTCTGCTATCCCATGCCGAATGCCTACTGCTGCATCTATTCTCCGAGATCTTGTTTCTCAGCTAATTTGAAAATGGGGCGGAAATAAATCCTCCATATGCATATGTGCAGACTGATGGGTCTTCTCTCTCCTGCTGAAAGGGTCCTTGTCAGCAGTTACGGAGGTCTGGCTGTAAAGTGCTCTGCGAAACAAGGACTGTTGGCATTTGATGACCTATTTCCTTGGTCAATCTAAATCCATGTTACAGTCCTCCCTGTCCTTCAGCTCTCCAACGTGAGAAATTTGCAATCCCCTATGGTAATATGGCATTGCCAAAACTGACCTCAGCCCTGAAATAGTCTGGGGTGTCTCCGGATACCATTTCGCTGAGACGGAAATAGGCGCTCCTTCATCTACAGGACACACGTTAGCACCATCTACTCCTGCCAGCCTGTCCACATCCCGGGAGGAACACGGCTGCAGGACCTCCCTCCTCCTGCTCGGGGGGCCGTCCCACGCTGTGCAGTGCTTATCCCCCTCAGTTTTGGAGGCTGCTGCTTCACACTGTTCTTTGCCCTGAATAGACCACGCAGCTCTGCAGCATCAGAGGGAGGGATCAGCTCATTGGCTGTTTTTTCCAAATCTCGGTGTATTATTTAAAACCTTTTGAGGAGATGTGCTACCCAGTTTATATGTTGGTCTCTCCCACTCTCATCCAAATAACAGATGACACCATTTAACTGCTAGAGCACACGATCCATCATTCCTTGCAACACCACAGGCACACTGGCTACGCCATATGGCAACTTCTTATACCTGAACAGCCCCTTTGCATGTGTTCGCAGTAAAGAGTATTCATTAATCTATATCTGGTGTCACATGCTGATGTGCCTAAGACAGGTCAAGTTTTGTAAGCCTCTCTCCACCTGTCATTTTGAAAGTCATGGTTTAGGCTTGGCTGATGATCGGTTGTCAGGGGTTTACAGCCTGCATATGTCAAGCTTCTAGCTTTCACCTGAGATGCAGTAATAAAATTTTAAATAAAAATTAGTGGCAGTAATAAGACTTTTCTCCATTGACTCCAGAAGGTTTTGACTCTTTTTCTTAGTGCAGGAACATTTACTTTAGTGATTTCCAGAACAGAGAGGAAGCCAGCTCCATCCTGACCTGTTTTGTGCTCTTGCCTTTGATCCAGGTCCCAGAGCAAAAGCGGCAGCACCGTAATAGGTGGCAGAGTCCCTGCTCCTGACAACAAACACACACTGGCTGGAACTAGACCACAGCATCACAGAAACAATACTGGTAACGATTTAGACAGCTCTTCATTTTGCTGCAGCTCCTGTTCTTCTCAGTTTTCTTTAGGACTTGAAAAAGAAACTTTTAAATGCCTGCAGGGATGTTTGTCCTAGGAGATTTCTACTCTGCTTCAGCAGTCTTGAGGGGTTCACAGAAGCATCAGCGAAGCGTGCCTTCAACTGCAGGGCAGTGAGCTCCTGCTCCTCTAGAGCTTCATCCCTGCTACTTTCAATCAGAAAATAAACCTGTTAGACTCATTTAAAAAAAAAAAAAACAACAAAAAGCAAAAAACAACAACAAACCCAAAGCAATATTAGTAGGTCTGATTTTTTTCCATTGGAGACTTGCAATATTTAAATTTTTTAAAACTATTTCTAGGTTTATTTGTGCACTGTGAAATACATAAAGGCAATCTACCTATTCCTTTTGCTTTTTACAGTCCATCTCCTTGAAAATTAAAATCAAACTGGGCACTAATGATCATATATTATTTTAAGACAACATATATCTCTGTGGTTTAGGCAGCAATCTTCTCTGTGGTTTTGACGCTGATGATAATTTTACAAAAGAACCAAGCAGAGGTGAGCTCTGCTGAAAACTTGAAGAGATTTAAAACAAAAAGTTACTTTTCCGTTTTATGGCAGGTCTTTATTATAGTGATATTTCCCCTCATCTTATTCTCTGAAACCTACCATAATTTTAAATTTTATTTCCACTTTTTTATTTAAGTGGACACTTACTTCAACATCTTTAAAGCTGTTTAAAGTTCCGATATTAAACATGAATAATTGCCTCCTGGTTTCAGTGCATGATGAAATAAAAACTGACAATGCATGTCTTCTGGTGACATTCACACCTGCATCTGTGAGAGAGACCTGTAATTTGATGAAAATTAACTTTAGTCTGGACTAGAAGGGCAAGGATTAAAACAGCATCAGTATCATATTCTGCATCACTTTTCCTCCTTCTGATATACCTGGGGTGTGGGATGGTGGTGGGGAAAGGAGTGGATGAATAGATGAAATCTGAGCGCTTTTCAGTCCTTTATTGGCTTGAAGCATCTCACTGAGTGAAGGAAAAAAAAAAAAAAAAATGGATGTCTGAGCATCTTATTATGAAGTTCTTTAGAGAAGCAATAGGAAGACAGAAGCTTGCTGATCTCCATCATTCAAAAGCCTGAGTTTCTGTGTTATCTCCCAAAAAGATTAGCACAAAAAGTGCAACAACTCTTCCCTGAAGCTCCCTTAGCCTCTTTCTTGCAGGCTAAGCACTGCTCACTGAAGAGATGCAAAACTTGTGCTTGGGAAGAAGTGCACCTGAGAAGTCCACACTCAATCTGTGGACAGTGCGTGCCACAGAAGAAAACAATAGTGAAATTAACTGTATAAATGATGTAATGAATTATTCATGCCCTTTTGTGAACATAGTTAAGACCTTTGGGAGCTAAAGGATAGCTACCCAAGTAAAAAAGTATATTTTAATGAAATATAAATATTAGATGGAATTTTACATGGAAATACTCTGGAGTCTTCCACATCATTTCCAGGGAACTAAAAGGCATGTTTTTGAATCTCTTGAGGTGCCAACTCATTAATCAGTACGGATATGAAAGATATATGCTTAGATGCGTCAGTCAAGCAATTATTGAGGAAGTATAATTTGAGAGTATAGTCTGGCAATGATAAGTTATTTTTATGCTCATTTATATTCACTTCATTGACACTTTATTTAGCAGGATCTAAACAAGTAGAAACAAAACCTGCTGGTGCCAAGAAGACCTGCTCTGTGAGCAGCTTCCCATGCATCAGTTCTTGACTGGAGGAAAAGGAGAAGCAAGAGGCTCCTGAAGAAAGTCACTAAGGAGATTGTTTGGGACCATGGCACATTCCCCTTGCCGGGCACTGGTGATGCAGAGACTTGCTGCAAGACCTGGTGTTCCACCACTGCTGCCCAACTTCCAGATATCTGGGTGGGAGTCTGATGGGGGAGGCCTACCCTTTGCTGTCATTCCTTCTCTGCTGCTTGTGCTGCTCAGCCAACCTCTGCTCTCAGGCAGACTGTGAGCAAAAAGGTGTTGAGGGTGATAGTGCTGCTGCTGTGAGAAGATAGTTCCTTTTCTTTAAAATTTCTTCCGCTGAGGTTTGGAAAACTATGAGTTCTCACATCCTCTAGAAGCCTCTCCTGCTTCCAGAAAGCATGTAATAGAGGCCATGGAAGTCAGGTCAAGCCCTGCTCCCTAAATGCTCTCTACACGATAGCTAGGTAAAAGCAGTATGAATGAGGCTTATGTCAAGGACTTAGTCTCTATTTCCACTCATGGTTTTCTATCTGAAGTGGCTAGTTTAGCTAAAATCTGAGTAGGAAAATTTCAGCCTGTGAAGCTTGGTAAGGTTAGAATAGTTCATTTTTTCATTATGTTTGATATACATCATAAATGTCATGCCCACCTTACAGTTACACTTCATACTAGTTCCTTAGAAAGAGAAAGGGTGGTAAATTTGCCTGGTTTTATTATTATTTGTTCACTGGACATGCTCCAATTTTCATCTAAATTGTTATTTCTTATATGACTGGACTTGAAAAACATTTGTTAAAATAATTTCCTTGCAGAGGATAAGTCCTTTCCCTACATGGACCTTTTATGCACTATCCATTGTAATGTGGATACGGGATCAAGGCAGACTTTCACTCTCATTCTCATCAGGATCAGATCCTCAGATAGAGACTCATGTGACAATGCCTACGTTTTCAGCATTGATCAAGTGTACTGTAAGCTCTGCCCCATCAGAGTGATTTTTCCTTTCAGCTTCTGATGTGATTTTTCAGTACTTTACATACCCACCCTTCAAAGCAAGGCTGCGCAGCAAAGTGTAGGAATGTGCATTCCTCAGAGCTCTTAATGTTTTTAGTGTTTCATTCGTATCGCTTACAACATGCAAGCTGAAGAGAGTCTGAAATCTCAAAGGCACCTTTTTAATTCAGAACCTTCTGGGAGGCAGTCTTTTTTTCATGTGGCTTTGCCAGAAGAATTCAAATAACTTCTCCCATTGACTTTTTTCATTCACTCTGTGCATTTCTCCATTCATTTGCTGCAGACCGATTTTGTGATCTCCATTTTTCCTTGATACTGACAAACGGGGATCAAAAAGAGAGGCTTCACTGCAAAGCAGAGTCAAGCAATTTTGCATGGCACTTTCTATTTCATCACACCTGGTAGCCCAAGGCATCACAGTCAAACATGAGGCATCATCGTGTCCTACAACAAATGCAGTATATGACTTAATATTCTCTTTAAGCTTCCTTGCTGTAAACTGTGGTGGTGTAGGATAGATATCTTCTATGACTTATCACTGCAAAGCTGAGACCACTTCCCAGCTTGTTTTTTTAATATCCTTTTTTTTTTAATCTCTACATTTTACATATTCATTTGGAATTTGTCATTCTGTCTCCTCAAGGACTGAAAGTAAAGTGTCTTTTGAAATTGTATGTCTACTGTTATATTTGCGGCTCAGGAGAAAGGTACTCTGGTAGTTTGTGCCTATAAACAGCTGAGACTGAGTAACCTTGGTGCTGGGGAGTGCATCCACCTATTTTCTGGTAAACGTATGGACTCCGAGTTCTCTACTTAGCTTTCTTTCAAAAATAGCTGAATAGTCTGACAGTGTGAACACAGAATAACAGGCTTAGGTCTGGCAATGTTGTGAACTGAAACATCAGGAAAGGAAGTATTTTACCCCTGCTCTTCAGGAATATCACACTTCTTTTTCTGAGGTATGGACTAATTTGGGTCTTTCATGTTAGACAATCTTTTGTAGCACTGCATTCAATTTGTAAGTGGCTTGTAAGTGAGAAAGGCAATTCAGCCTGTGAGAACTTGGGCAATAGTAGCAGAATGCAGCAAGTCATTCGCAGAGGAGAAACTCAGCTAGTCAAGACCTCTCTGAAGCATCTGTAACACAATTAAATCGCCATAATGACCTTCATTAGGTCTAGCATGTAAGTCAATACAAACAACTTTCAAGTCAATGAACATCCTCCCTCTAAAAAGTAACCTTTCAGTTGCTTTTGTACTGTTTTAGCCATATGCTAAATATTATAATGCCTCATTCTCATGTACCCTTCACATATTAAGGTGAAAACTCTGACCTAGTGCATTCTAATTACTTGGCTTATTAGCTTCACATTATATCAGTAATGGTGTGATAGCCAACATAATTACTAGGACTTGAAAAATTATACTTTGCTGTACTATTTCATGAACTGTGAGATGGTTCTCTCTTCTTATTAACTTTCTTATTTAATGGGTCGACCAGATTTTTCATCTACCTAGACCATTGATCAAACTGATAATTTTAGATTTCAGCTGCAATTGAGAAATTGCTCCTTAAAATGGTGAGATATGTTTTATATAAGAAAATAGTGACATTTATTATTGTTCTTCGTTTCTTATTGACGGGCCACCGCAATTAGGTAGTTACTGCATGTTGTTTGAATACCACTTTTAACTTATAAAACTTCAAGAAATTCAGACATTTTCCTCAAGGAAATGATTTTCATTCTTTTTTTTCTTTTGTTAAATTACTATATTTGTATTCACTAAAATTCTGGTTTACCTTTTTTGATTAAAAGCTTTTTTCACTTTCTGAAAGAAAATAGAACTTCCACACCTTTCCCTTGTTTAAGTAAAATGCTAACTTTCAATCAAAACTCAGCAGGACTGGCAATTGTTCACCAGTTTAGTCTGCAAGCTGAGTCTGATTCTGAGAGTTGTTCTGATCTCACATACTTTTAGTTTACAGTATGAAGATACAGAAAAGACTGTTTTGTTTTGTTTTTAAATGAAGACTCCTGCTGAATGAGATAAAAAGATTCACGTACGTAGTCACACATCAGCCCTTAGGTAGTGATCCTCTTTCATAAGGAAAATTGCAACAATGTTGAAATGAGTAGACTTTCTGAAGTCATCAAGGCAAGAGATGGCTGTCCTCCACACCTCGAGCTGACTCAAAATGCCTATCTTCAAGAGCCTTTCTTTCACTTCAGTGGACTTTGAATCAAGCCCTTGATAACAAAGACATGGCCCTTTGCTTTTTCAAACAGATTACTATGTTACATCATCCTGAAAGACGAGCATGTGTGTTTTAGGCTTATTTAGTTGGAAAAGAAATTAAACTGACTCCTAATTTCCCCTCCTCCCATCTCTCTTTTTCTAAGCAGGAAAAAACTCCATCTTCTTTCATAGCTGCCCAAATGAAAGACAGAGTTGTTGGGAGAGAGGCTGTTCACTGTTAGAAATTCACTGAAGGGATAAATCCCCTCAGAGCTCGTCCATCTGACCAGGAGACAAAGAGGAGCTGAGCATCATCACCCGTTACAAAATCCATTCTCCCTGTGCAGCTGTGCAATCAAAACCATCTCCCAATTTCACAATTGCATCTTTAAGCCAAGAGGAGATGGTGTAAAAATGGCTGGTGATTGTTTAATAAATAATAGGAAATTACTTTTTTAATGTAGCAGAGAGCACCTGAAAATGTATTCTTCCTGCATGACTTTGATGGGGTACTACTTAATTCTATTGTGCTTGGTGCAATCAGTTTAATAGTTCTGATTTTCCTTGACCTCTCTGCATGAGGAACATTATTTTAAAAGGAAGTATATAAAAAACACCTAAAGGTAACAGAAAAGACAAAAAAGGTAGGAAGCAGTTTGGGCTTGAATGTGATGCACCAGTGTTAGCGCAGACCTACCAGGTGGCTTGACTCTTGCCTGCTTGAGTGATCAGGGCTCAGTTCATACTGCATTTGAGATTAGTGGAGGTATTAAAGCCACAGCCCTTGATATTAAAAAGAGGGAAGCGAAGGCAGAGAAATTTCAGTCCCAAATTGGATAAATTTGCCAAGTCTCTGGCTGCAGTGCAACACTCATTTATTTGCAGGTGAATTTAATAGACAGGATGTTGAATGAGGAATTACTTCCCAGAGTGGTATATTGGGATTAGGTAGAATCTGCCTAAAGCCAGAACAATAGGTTGCTTTTGTGCTAATTTGTGCTTTAAAAATGATTAAACACACCTGCCTTTTTAGGTAATCTTATATATTTAAATTAATATGAAACTCAGACTGTGTTTTTGGAGTCCTTTCGTCACTAGCATATGCCTGTTATAATATGCATTGTATAATATATAACTATGTATCTTGTGGTTTCTTGATAATTTAAGCAGGAGAGGCTTTTAAATTAGCTATTAAATTACCATTCAGAGATCTGATCATCTTCTAATTTCCGTACAAAAGTCCTCCACAGGGGATAAATCTAGTTTAAATGTTCTCTTCTTCCTATGATTTTATACCCTGCCTGTAAGATGATATAACATTCCTGCATTTCTAACTGAAATACATTACAACCACGTGAAAGGTTTTAGCTCAGTTTTGTCAAGTAAGTCTATATTTCAGTTGTAAAGGTATCCAGAATTATGAAGAAAAACATGATTTCTGGTTTTGTTCTGTTCTCTCACCCTAGCCACAGGTGTGCTATCTGTATAATTTAAAAAAGCACAAATAGTCGTGGGTTTTTAAATACTTCCAAATGCTAGTTGTC
>VZTL01017298.1:1511-13105 GCA_013400535.1 Scopus umbretta
AAGAACAAAATCCCGCAAACCCCAAAACGTGCATAAATATGATTAAAATATTATTGTAATTCTATGTTTTACAGGCAAACTAACCATGAATGTTTAAATGACTTAAGGGTCTTAATATTCATTAATACGAAACTGTCCCTGGTCCAAAGTGAGTGCAAACTAAACAAACAGGACTGGTGAACTGTGCTACCTTTGAATCATTTCTCTAGCGTACTGCAAACATGTTCTTCCACCTCGAGTACATTGGATGGTTATCTTCTGTTCATGTTGAAAATATCAAAATATTTCATTACAGCACAGAAAGAGTGTTGTGGTTTAACCTGGTNGTGCAGGGGAGATATTTTGGTCTAGAAAAGCTCTTTAAATCAGAAGCACCAAATGTCCCTAAAAAAAATTTTAAAAGTAGTATGAGAAAAAATATATAACATTCTATGTCAAAACCAGACCATATAAAATCCTGATAAATCATATTAGACAACCTTGCGATACCATAATATGGTAGAAATATAATTAATTACTCGGGACAGCTGTGTCATGAAATGAAATGAGATCATCAACTAATAGAAACTAAGGTGTAATGCAATGAATATGTAACTGATATTGTAGTTTCCTGCTGACTTCTTATGATAATAACATATTAATTACAAAACTGGATAGGAACTCTCAATGAAAATGATACTATTTTCTTTTTTTTTTTAAATAAAAACCACAACTTTTTAAAACTGAAAAATATTTTAATAAATAATGTCCAGAGACCTGTAGAATGACCTTCTTAGCTTTTGCCTTCCAATATAGAATTAAAATGTAATAGTTAAATGTAGATGTACAGAGAGAGTAAAGAAGTTAGAAAGTCTTAGGCAAAACAATTGACATGACTTGTACTAGGGGCCATAAAAACGAGTCATATAGTAGAAATCAGAGTTCTGCAAGCTTGGAATAAAATCACAGCAAAGCTCACACCTCCACTGACATTGTATGTGCTGAGTGATTCCTATGAGACTTTTCATTACATTCACAGATGACCTCTATTACTGTGCTCTTTCTTGACAATTCTGCAGGGAAAGGACATTCCAGAATGCTATGAAATTGCAAGCAGAAGAATATATATATAAAAAAAAAAAGTTGAAAGTTATACTCACAAGTCCACTGCTATGTGACCAGTGGTCAAATGGTCAATTATCTGTCAGCAAAATGCTTTGGGAAATATCTCGTCTGGCAGCACAGCCTATCAGCAAAAAATCCTCAGTTACAAAAAGGGGAAAATAAAACACAATACAGCATTATTTTTAAAGGACTATGAGAAAAACTGTATGGGATAATTTTTAATTCTAGTTTAGCATCAGGTTTTATCCTAGTTTCCAAATCACAATTTTCTTGAAAAGACAGTGCTGTCACAAGAAAGAAAGAAAGAAAGAAAGAAAGAAAGAAAGAAAGAAAGAAAGAAAGAAAGAAAGAAAGAAAGAGTATTCAATATTTTAAAGTATTACATCACATTTTTATGGATGATATTGTGTTTAGACTAGATTAAATGATCCCCCTTGTAAGCTATGCTGTGGCCATGCACATTTGTTGTAAAAATTATGTAGAATCAGCAGTAAATTCCCATTCTAGTAAATCAAAAACAGAAACAGAACACAACAAAATGGAAGCAAGACAAAAAAAACCAAAACCTATCAACCCACACCAGCTCATTTACAAAGAGAAACTTGTATTCTGATGTGTCAGCTAACAAATAGTACAGAATCATTGCACTAAATTTTTGTTTAGTTTGAAGTTATTTAATATCTTGAATGAAACTTCCTTCTTATCTTGAAGTGAATTATTCCAACTCAATTTTTCATCTTTGCTGAGGAATCTAACAAAGGGTGGGCAAAAATGCTTTTTGTCCTACTCCAGTCCTGTCCATACTTCCCAGTGGAAACTGTCTTTCCCTTTGTTCCCTTTATTGCAGAACCCTCTGCAAGTGGATTTGACCTCCTTTCTCCTTCTATGAAAAGAAAAAGTTCTGTTAAAATTTTCTGAGTAAAGAGAGTCATTATTTTTATGACATAAGAAAAGTTATTGGACAATATTCATATTGTCTAGTGAAATACTAAGTTACTTTCACTATACTCCTTTTTGTTCTCTGTGTATTCAGTAGAGAAAGTGAATGTCCTCTACAAAGGAATTCAGAGCCATAGTACACTAAAGAGAAAGACCACCTGTAATGGAAAGAAAATAATATTACATGGAAGCATTTTCCTATTGAGCTGATGATTTACAGTAACATAATATAAGTTACAAAATCACTAATCAAGGACGATCAGCATTAAAAGTCTGGCAAGTGAAGTTTCCCTTCCCCATGAAGAAGTAATGCTGTACTACTTTGCACAACGCACCGTGGGAAACAGCGAGAAACAAGAGAAACAATTTGTTGTGGAGAAATGACTATGTCCATGCAGATCCCTGGCTGTACTGACATTATCATATACCCATTGACAATAACATTTTTAGTCTTCCTTTATGCTTGATCTTCATTAGATATAAGCTCTCCACTGTCAGATTCTGATTCTTTGGTTCAAACTGAGGGGACACAAAGTTTGAATTGAATGGAGCTTTCCATTCAGTGCCTATGGTTAGTCAAGATAATGCACACAGTGGAGAACAGTGCTGAGGGTACAATTTCTTTATATAGTTCTATATCCCTAATTAGCACTCCAAGCCCCATATGTTCTTTCATACAGTGACAGGAGGGGAAAGAAAACCATCAGGCCATTCTGCTTTCCTTAGGTTCCTGCTAGGTAAGATGTCAGTGACAGAAGGGCTTCTCCTGAAGGTGCCATTTCTCACAGCTGTAGATTCAAATAGTTTACGGATTAAGTTTAAGCCTAGAAACTGAAAAAAAACCCAAAAAAGTCCATTTACTTCTGAACTCATCTTTTTATTGCATGCTTGGAATTCTCTTCTTCCTTTAGTTGGTTAGGTGTTTTCTCTTTTTCTTATACTGGCAAACATTCAAGGGCAAGTAGCCTGACATATGAAAAAAATCCAAATTGACAGACGTACTACAAATCTGCAACTCAGCTAGTGAAAATAGAGAATATGAACTGAAACTCACCCTGGGAAGAAAGTCTCGACCCAATGCTGTGGGAAAAAGAGCAAGCCAAGCAATTTCAAAATTAAAGGATCAAGGTGAACTTGATCATTTGATCATTTTCCTTGAAGCAGTGCCAAATATTTGAAGGCAAATTGGATTTGCAGCAAGGAACTTCAGCACATCAGGTAGAATATGAGCCTGGCTTGAAGAAAAAAAATCTATGAAGGGGTGGAAAAACATCAGATGAGATCCTCACCCTTGATAACATTTCTTTGAACAGCTCAGGTTTCTCAGAGGAACTGCTAAATTATTCTGACTAAGCATCTGAACACCTCTTCAGCAAGGGAGAGGCAATGTAGCTGCTTAGCTACATGGACACATTAGCTGTCTTAAGGGACCGTACAGCACACAGACATCATTTATTGGGTATTCTGTCTGAGACATCAGTAGTGTTCCAACTAGTGTTTTAATCTTACTACCTACAGTAACTAAAATAGCACTAACATCTGCTTTGTAGTCATTTAAGCCTAAAGCTAAAGAATAGTGAAAAGAAGGTGATGCACCAATAGCATTGCTTTTCTGTTATATTCTGCCCCAAACACCTTGACTAGGATTTTGCCTTTTTTTTTTTTTTTTTGTGAAATGAAAAGTAGTGACTATTTAAAGGAACTTTCAGTACAGCACCACTAATATTTTCCTGTTTCCTTTTTCTTTTTTTTTTTCTTTCTTTTTCTTTTAGCCTGGGATTTTATGTGAAAAAAACATACTGCAACAATATGCATCTCTCAAAGTCTGCTTGATATTGTTCAAATGCAGATCAAGTATCTAATTTTAATTGTTCATACTAGCTAAGATTCAGTAAATAAAGAAAATTTAGATGAAACCATTAAAAAGGGAATCACATATTATAAAATATAATTAGTTTTCTGACTACACACACAAAGAATCAGTCATTTAATTCAACTGAATGGTATATTGGGTTTGCATGACAAGGTTTTGGTAGCAGGGGAGCTATAGGGATGGCTTGTGTGAGAAGCTGTTAGAAGCTTCCTATGTCTGATAGCGCCAATGCCAGCTGACTCCAAGATGGACCTGCTGCTGTCCAAGGCCAAGTCCATCACTGACAGTGGTAACACCTCTGTGACAACGTATTTAAGAAGGTGTGTGTGGGGGGGTGGAACACTGGACAATTGCAGCTGGAGAGAAGAGTGAAAATATCGGGGAGGAACAACCCTGCAGACACAAAGGGCAGTGAAGAAGGAGGGGGAGGAGGTGCTCCAGGTGCCAGAGCAAAGATTCCCCTGCAGCCCACAGGGAAGACTGTGGTGAGGTAGGCTGTTCCCCTGCAGCCGATGAAGGTTAATTGTGAAGCAGGTATTCACCTGCAGCCCATGGAGAAACCCACTCCAGAGCAGGTGAATGCCCAAGGGAGGATGTGACCCCATGGCAAGCCTGTGCTGGAGCAGGCTGCTGGCAGGACCTGGGGACTCATGGAGAGAGGAGCCCACACTGGAGCAGGTTTGCTGGCAGGACTTGTGACCCTGTGGAGGACTCTGCACCACTGAGGGGGAGGAGGTAGAGACAATGGGGAGTAAAGTTAAGCCTGGAGGAAGGGAGGGGTGGAGGGAAGGAATTTTAAGATTTAGTTTTTATTTTTCATTATTCTACTCTGATTTTGATCAGTAATAAATTAAATTAAATTTCCCCCAAGTTGAGTCTATTTTGTCCATGATGATATTGATGAATGATCTCTCCCTGTCCTTATCAAGTCCCATGAGCCTTTCATTATATTTTCTCTCCCCTGTCCACCTAAGGAGGGGGACTGACAGAGCAGCTTTGGTGGGCTTCTTGCATTCACCTAGTGTCAACCCACCACAGATGGCAACAAGGTATTTCCATGACTAAGGATTCTAGCAAATTCCAATTTGCCATGCATTTTACACACAGTTTCTATGAGCAAAATCTCATATTATCATAATTTCTCTTTTAGGCTAACAGAGTCAGAGATTTAGAAGTATTTAGTCTTTTCCACTGAATGCAGCAAAACCACACACACAGAAATCCTACTGTCTAATGAAATTTTCAGGTTTGAATTAACTTTGTACTACTTTGTCTCCCTATAATGAGCATGACATTATTCAAACATCTAAGAAAGGGGAAAAACTGGAAGGTCATCTAAATTTTTCCAGAAATAAGTAAAATACTCTGTGCTGTAAACAAAGCTATGAAAGATCACTTCCTGCCTGTCCCAGTGACTCAGGCCCCAGAATCTGCTTAAGGTACATCTAATGGCACTCTCAAGCTGTTCCAATTGCTTCTGTTGCAAGAACAAGGATACATTACTCCTGAATTATACACCATTGATAAAGGTGTGGAGTAAGTTAAGCAATACAGACAAGAGATGAAGTCATGCAGAGTTATGCAATACAGAGCCTTGTAAGCTGCCTTCAGAAAGGTCACTTAACTAACAGGAAGGAAAATAGATGATGGTGTATAGCACTGTATCTGTAACAATTCTCACGTCTTTCCCAACCTTAATGATTTTATGATTCTATGAATTAGCCCTAAGCAGAAGTTAATTCACCTGCTTTCTGTATGGAGTTTCACAGTGTAATACTGAGAAATCCTAAGTGGTTTAGGAGAATAGGAGATAGGAGAATTAAGTGTCTCTGGGTACTGCTGTAAATAACCTCTTGCTTCTGGAATTATATTCTTAGGTCAAGCCAGACTGTTTGGCTCGTCACCTGGAGTGGTGAGGAATTTCTGGAGCACTTCTGCCTCCCTCCACATTTTCAGCTTGATACCTTTCTCAGGAATTTACTGTATTTCCTTAAGCACAAGATTTTGTACGGTTATTGAGCAGCTCCTCACAATCGTTAATAACTTTGAGACAGAAGGGAACTAAAAAGAGAAGGGGGCAGCAGCCTTTTGGCCAGAGGTCATTCCCTTCTTGATCCGCCTTTAAGGAGACAGTGACTGTAGTTCTGTGAATACCTCAGTGTGCTCATTACTTAAAGAAGTGGAAATTCTCAGGAAGTAGGACTGATTGAAGCGGGAGGAAGAAACTGTGATGAAAGAGAGACTCACCCGGTACTTTTCCACTGGTCTGGTTTCCAAAGATTGCCCCTGCTTTCAGGAGCCTGGACACATCCAGCCCTTCCTTGCCAGATGTTCTTGTTGCCTGTTAGCCATTCCCACTGGCCATTCCACCCAATCCTGTACAGGGCATATTTGTCTCACATTACAGTCCCTCCTTTCCATGCTCCTAATCAAATGGCTCTGTTGGCCAGCAGCCCACCATGTTACTTAGTGTGGTTGCTGGTTTGGTAACTTCTCCCCTGGAAGTCTGATTTAATTTATGATTATCCAAAACTGTCTTCTCTCTTCCAGAGGGAAAAAGAGAGAACCAAAAATTTTGGAATGTACTTTATGTGCTACACAAAGGATGGAAGAAAATTCACAACAGATGTACGTGCGGAGTTATTGAAAATTTGCTCTGCTACCTATGCCATAATCTTACAAATACAATACAAGGAAAAAGGATTTATTTTTTTTAAAGCAATAATAGAACTGCTTTTAAAGTCTCTTCAGACTATTTAGTACTTATCACTGAAAAAAAAATAAAAATAATAGGAAAACACACATAGGTACTGTGAACACTATCATTACTGTAGTACTCATCTGAATATTAATCTCACTGTGAATAATACTTACGTTATACCCTTGAAACTTCTTTTGGTAGGACTAAATTTTAGTGTTTGAGATACTCATCTCTATCTTTCTTAAACAGCTGAGAAAGGACCAAGAAATTATCAAGAGATTTGACATAAAATAGCAAGATTATCCTTAATCCTTCCCAAACTGTCTAGTTATTCATCAATATTTCTGTTAAGCGGTTGTAAGAAAAGTTGTAAAATGTGCTTCTATGAAAATGTCTTTTCTTTAGAGGAATTCATATAGTAAGAATACAGGAAATCCCATCAAATTGAACAAAGATAAGAGATAAATATAAAAGATGAGAGTCAATGAAAATAAGAAATTTAGCTTGAATTAGCGAATCAGATAATTTTCATGACCTGAGAGGGAGAAATACTTTCACAGGTCATGATTCATTCCATTAATGTCCTTTATGATGAACTGTCATCTGCAAGTGTCCATGACAAGATTTAGTTAGATCTCTAATTTTAGATGTCTTAAGTTAGCTGTGATAGATCTCACCCAAAACCAGAGATGCCTGCATGATCACCTCTTCTGAATGCTGTCCTGGGAATGAGATCTAACCTAGACAGACTGCTAGTCTTTAATATACCAAGTGCTATTCTTTAGAACAGTTTAAATAAATATTATTAAAATCCCCCTTAAAAGAGACACTAGCAAAGTAAACCTTAGTACAAACAGCTGTGAATTTATCCAGCTGCACCAGAACTAAGGTTTTCCATGAGTGTTTTTCTCTTGGTGACAATAACACATGGACATTACAGTATATGTTTGATGAAACTAATTTGGACCTCCTAGTTGACCTATCTCAAAAAAAAATTGCACTGTTATTTATTAGCAAGTATTTTGGTAAAATCAGACACTCGAGACAACTCTTCATCTCTTGAGAAAATATATAGCACACAAAACACAGAGATTAGAGGATATAAATCTGGTTTTGTCTGTTGACATCTCTTTTTAAAGCCTTCTAAATTAAGATAAACTAACCAGGGGCATCTAAAACACCATGAAATGTCTTTCTGAATAGCAGGGCAATAATTAAGTTATGGACTCAGAATAAAAAAAAAGTAAGTCATAAATAAGGCAGTAGAGGCATTTGCCATCACTTTGAGAGTGCTTTTATTCACTCTCACATGAAGATCAAATCTAGGAAACATCCTGGGAGAGGAACAGGGATTTGTGTAATAATTTTATGATCATAGTGTGTCTAGAAAGGCAGGTTAACTGAAATATTGACAAAACACTGGATCCAAATGAATTCTTTCCAAATATTTATTAGGTATGAAAGAACAGAGACTTGGACAAGCAATTTCCCGAGGTTTTTGACAGCACACTGAGAAGCTAAGAATTGATACAGGGGATGCATGATTGTTACAACATTGTTACAACAATGTTACAAAAATGAAAAATACAGAGACCTGGAAACCTCAGTAGGATAATGCACCATAGTGCACTATGTATCATAAACATAGAGGCACATTCACCCCTCTGAGGTGAAGCTCCAGTCACGATGCAGATAGCTGTCATGGTTTTCTGAGGAACAGAATCCAATCTTGAAACTGAAAGAGGAATTGAACTCAAAAAAATAAATAAAAAAAAAGTCTATTACACACAATTGCCTGTTATTGACTGATTTATAAAACAATAAAATTAGACAGCTTGTTATCAGGATTGTAAAACTACTTTGTGACAAAAAAAAAAAAAAAAGGAGGTTGATTTATATAACTGCACATCTTACAGGAAAATATTAGAATATGCTGAATATCCAAGATAAAAAGAAAACAGTGAGAGAACGTACCCAAAAGACAGAGGCTTATATGAAAGTTTAGAACTGTATGAAGGCTTTTTGAGTTTATCTTGAATATAAGTATCAGAAATCTGGGAGGGCACATAGTGGGCAGAGAAGTAGTATGTTATAAGAACTAGAGAATTCTTCTCTCAGCTTTAAATCTGGTTTGTTTTGTGAACTTTGCTGAAATATTTAACCTTCCCAAATCTCTCTTTTCCATTCTGTAAGAACAGACTAGCTGATCCTCATGAGTATTGAGAGGCTTAATTTAATTTTGTCAAATCCTTTTAAGTCTTTGAATGAACAACATTACATGCGAGTACTGCCAATTTTTTTTTTTTTTTTTAATGACTATTAACAATGGTTGATTTTTTTTTTTAGGTTTATCTTCTGGAGTCATGGGATTATTTTAAAATACCAGATTTCATTTTAAAAAAATACTGTTTATAGGGAGAAAATACACCAGAAATAATTGATATAGTTCACCAGGAAAGTAACTATCCTCTGGTTTTATTTTGTTTTCCTATTGGTCCACAAATAATTCAACATTGTACATACTCTGGAATGCTTGTAAAGGAGGAAAATCTGTGAGTAATGCTTGGAGCTTTCTCTCTGGATGCAGGAGCTACTGTTATGAGCCTAGTGTTCCTGTCTCCTCAGCATGAGCAATTTTATATGATGATCAGTTTGGGTTTTTTTTGTTTGTTTTTTGGTTTCATTTTGTTTTTTTTTTAATTGTTGGTGATTTTTTTATGGGTTATAGTTTAGAATAGAAGAATAAGTCTTGCTTCCTCAAAGAGAGTATTTGAGATGCCATATGTTGAAGTGGCTAGAAGCAGTTGCCAGGAGCTGAGAAGTCATAGATTCAATGATGGGAGAAATCTTAGCTACACCCTTGCATTCAATGTTTCCTATTTATTAGCTCTAAACAGCAACATGCAGATTCTTTAATATGCCTTTCTGTAGTGCTTACCTCTCTCCATGCATTTTGCATTGAGTTTTGGGTATTTTCTCCAAGTGTCCTGATTTTGTCTGGGATAGAATTAATNCCACTAAGCTATGGATATTCTCTTGGGAAACAAGCACTGAGAAGGTGCTTATTATAATTTGTGAATTAGAGACACCAAGAGACATATCTGATTTCATTTGAAATTTCCCATATGATCTCTATTGAGTCAAGAATGATAAAGAGAGTAGGGGAATTACCATTACCGTAAATATTAAGAGCCAGATTCATCCTTTAACACACATATCCCGTTAGTTTCAGAGTGAGTTGTCTATGCATTTCAGTGGTTAAGAATTTGCTGAGGAACAGAAAAACATTTTTAGCATAATCTGAGGGCATATTAAGTAGAAGTACTTGGATGAAACTGAGTATAGCAAAATGCTGGATGAATATCAGCAGTAATAGCTCTGTAAGTCTTAAGAAGAACTGGAAAAGAGTCATGTAAAAGTAGACTGAGCAAATGATTCAGATACGTTATGGGAAAAAAAGCCAGTGTTAAGATAAAAATAGATCAGATTAAGTAATCTGTGCCTTTGATCACTAATGTCTGTTGTTCTTATAGTCAAGGATAATATAAAGCAAAATCAACAAAGACATGCTAGCATGTACAAATGGAGTGTAACAAAAACATTTAAACTTCCTCATATACTTTAAGCTTTGCCAGTTTTAATACTAAAATAGATTCAATAAAAGTCAGAGAGCAACTCTCTATTTTTCCCAGCAAGAAGATTATAATTTTCCATTACACTCTTTAATCATATCTACTGTAAATCACAAAGAAATGGTGATATTTAATTTTGGCTAAATCAGAAAAGCGTTAAGTAAGGAACCATAGGAGAGAAGCTAAATACATTTGGGAAAGCTCTGCTATCTAATACAAGAAGACAGGTTCATTTTTTTTTTTTTTAACCAAACTAGAGAAGGACAAAAGCTCTGACTGAGTGAATGGGAACAGAGAAGGTGAATTAGAAATGCTGTAAAGGAAGAAGAAAGGGTACTGAAAGCACACAGAAAAAGTCAGTCAGAAATTTTAGCAAGAGGGGAAGCAAAATACCTAATCTAACACAAAAGATGAGGATAGATAAAGTGGATAAGTATTAGAGAGGTGGTTGGCTATAACAGATTCTATTACACCTTAAGCAAAAAAAGAAATTACCTTAAGTTTTACAGTAGCTGTCATCAGATAATAGAGTGGTGCCTGGTTTTCATGCCCTCAAGCTGCCGTGCTGTAACTTGGCTAGGTACCACCATCATACAGCAAGGGCGTCTTGAAACTCATACATGCACTATTTTTTTGCCAAGTCAGAAATGTTAAATTGAACAGAGAGGAAAAGAAAAATCCTCCTCATTGCAGTTCAGGTCATAAACTGCAATGAATTCATCCCCTTCCCCCACAAGAAAACCAGTGAAGGATCAGGATCATGTATATAAACTGTACCATGCAAAAATATATATGCACACATAGTAATCAAAAGATACAGTTGCATAATCATATAAGAATGGCTACAGGAGCCAAAAGAATATAGTTCACTTCCACTGGGCAATCAGTGGGTCACTTCCATGACATAAACCCTTTAGATCCATGAGTACAGTACAAATATCTGTTAAGCAAATAAATTATCATAGAATCATAGAATTATTAAGGTTGGAAAAGACCTCCAAGATCATCTAGTCCAACCACCAACCCAACAACACCATGCCTAATAAACCTGGAGTGTCACATCCACATGTTTTTTGAACACCTCCAGGGATGGCAACTCCATCACCTCCCTGGGCAGCCTGTTCCAGTGCTACCCCACTCTTTCAGGAAATAAATTTTTCCTAATATCCAATCTAAACCTCCCCTGGCACAACTTGAGGTCATTTCTTCTTGTCCTGTCACTGGTTACTTGGGAGAAGAGACCAACACCCACCTTGTTACAACCTCCTTTCAGGAAGTTGTAGAGAGCAATAAGGTCTCCCCTCAGCCTCCTCTTCTCCAGACTAAACAACCCCAGTTCCCTCAG
>VZTL01017302.1:0-20969 GCA_013400535.1 Scopus umbretta
ACATCACTGGGTAAGATTTTGAAGAGAGAGAGGGGATTGTGGGCAACTGAGCCCATTGATTTGTATACAGTTTCCCGTAGTCATTCAGTTCTGCAAGGAGTCGTTCAGTTCTGCAAGGAGTCATAGCTGCGGCATTCAAGAGTTCACAATCTTAAAAGCTGTCAGGATGAAATTCCACAGAAAGTGTTGAGAGAGCAAGCTTTTAAAAGGAATGTATATTGTTTGTTTATTTACCACCTTTAGGAAAACAGTATTTTTTGGCCTAGAACAGCTTCATAAATTGTACATTGGAGTGAGTTTAAAAGAATTAAAAAATTTAGTAACAAGGTTTTTTTTTTTTTTTTTTGGGGGGGTAAAATAAGATGNTTTTTTCTTCTGGTGAGGTAAAATAAGATGTAATATTTAATATCTTTGAAATGTAAGACTAGCTACTTTCCGTTGGTGTGCTGATGTGCTCCATACCTGACTTTTACTACAAATTGTGGATTGCAGTTTAATGAGAGGCTTGATAGGAGGTAAAATGTTATTATGTATATATATTACTGATGTGTTCTTTTATTTAATTTGTAGTTCAGCCCAAAAGAAATCCAGTTATTGTATCTCATTACAGTGCAATTTAAATACCTTTTTTTTGCCAGTTCGTTGCTGATTACAAATAAAACTGGACTAGCATTTCTTTTTCAAAACCAAATGTACAAAAGGTTGGTAGTTTAGCTTTCTGACAGAGGTAATTTTTAATTATGTGGAATATATTGTGGTGTACAGAAAGTTAGACTGGCTGATATAATAGGTCTTTTTGTACCGTCTAAACGACAGGCACGATAAAGACAAACTGCCATTTGTTTAGATTGTTGAATGAATGTTTTAACTTAAGTTGTGAACATCTCAACATTTAAGGAAATTATTTAAGACCCCATTTTTTGTTCATTACAGTAAACACAAGTGGTGTAGCGGTTGGACTTTCAGGAAAATGTATCCATGTGAAATTTAGGATCTTGGGCTACATGAAGGTTCTGGTGCTAGTTAGGAATTGGGCAACTGGACGCTTAAATTTATCAGCAACAAGTCAAATGCCTGCAGCATTTCCAACTCCGCCTTCAGTGTCTCATCTCTTCTCGCACCTGAATTTGCACGTCCAATTTGTTTGACCTGTCCTCTTGCTGTGCCAGTTTGTCAAGCAGCCAAAGCTAAGTGGCGAGATGACCAGCCAGCTTTTCACGTAATCTCCCCCCTGAGGTGGCAAGCCACGCAAGGCTTCTGTCTCTTAGCCAGCTGGCAAGCTGAACAAATGGCTTTGTAAGCCAAACCATGCACAGGATTACGCCGTGCTTGCAACACCGGATTTACCTGATCCCTGTCTGTAGGCGAGTTGTATCAGTGTCATGATTCTCAGTGTTTTGCATGCCACATCCTTTCATTTCCGTAGTAATGTTGTCCTAATTATAGTCGGTTGTTTTGAAGAAGGGCATGCTTTTCAGTGAATGCTGGTCATTGGTTATCAGCGCAGGAAATGCTGTTAGCTGTTTGAAATTCCACCGTGCGTGTTTTTCTATGAAGGCCTTTGCTATGTAGCTTAGTTTCAGAGAGAGAGTAATCTACGCTTATTGTTGGGGATTGATTGTTATCCTCAGGTGTGTTATCCCCTTGCCCATGTTTACAAAAAGTGGAGATTGAAACAAGAAAACGGAGATTATGAACTAGACTGGCTGTATTTGCTCACTGAAGAGGTTAAGAAATGCTAATAAAGAGTTTATAGACCAATGTACATCTCAACAATACAGTGTCACGTGCTCTGTGAGCATTTTAGTATTAAAGAACCGTATTTGTTGGAATAAATGAATTTAGTTCATTGCCTTCAGAATGCACACAGGTTCAAAGAGAAGTATACTAACTTTTATTTTTGATAGCAAAGTCTCCAGTAAGTGACAGACAGTTTAAAGACTTGCAGGATTGCCAAGCGTCTCTGAACAAGTACATTTGGTGAGATTTGTAAAACCAAAAAGCCAAAGGGAAAACAGCTGAAGTATAAAAGAGTCTAAGACTAGGTTTTTAGATGAGGTAAACCCCAGTTCTTCTAATTGTGAACTTTTGCCAGCAAATAACAACCTGTACTTCATGACAGGTACAAAATCATATGGTTATTTATGAGTGCAAAAATACCTGCAGAAATTGAGACTCCCAGCTGACATTCATACATTACAATACTTCTTTCACACACTTAATTAGCTGCTCAGAAGCTTTTTTTAAAGGCATTAAAAAGAATAAAAGACACAGTAATGAAACAGAACCTAAGGGTAAAAAGGAGGAAGGTTCTCCAGGAACACACAGCCTTGCCAACTGTAATAAACTTCAAAAGCCAAACTGAAAATCAAATAAATCCCATCTTTAGCTTCACAAAGGATGCTGGCAGTATGCTTAGGTGAGAAGATAGAACATTCCAGGAATTGCAGACCCTCTAGAAAAAATCCTGCCTTCTGCCCCTTTGTGATCATACAATAGAAATCCAACTCTGTGTGTGTAGGCACGTATGTGTACACTTGTATGTGTTACAGGAACCAGAGTAAAATGCAGCTTTCAGCTTAAACAGACACGCTCTTAAAAAATTGTTGCCGAAGGCCCTAGTGATATGGGAGGGGGCGGGTGTCCTCTCATCTTGAGTAAAGGGGCACTACTGTCAACCTGTTTGTATAAAATAAACCTAATTATTTATAGATAAAATGCATGTGCTGAAAATACTCTCTTTGATAGTATGTCTTAAAACTGTTTTCAGTATTGTTTGTGATTTAAGGAAAAAAAGAAGGCAAAAAAAGCCCAAAGTAATGAAACAGGCTGCTGCTTTATCTAGTGAAAGTCTAATGCTGGCTGCAAAGTTGAGACACACCTAGGCTCCACAGATGTAGTAGCTGAAGATCAGGGTGGGAGAGAAATATGAGACTGAACAGGTACACTGTTTCCAGAATTAAAAGTGCAAGTTTCATCAGTTGCAGTTGCTTTTCCATTAATCTTTTTCTAAATTCTAGTGATTGTGAAATAGAAAAAGATATTTGGTCTTTAACAGCAGCAAGTCAATATATTTCAAATCACTGTTTAATCTGTTGTGTTCACCTAGTGTTATTTTCCTTTGAATCTTACATAAAGACAATTGATTATTCCTAACCACTGTGCTTAAAAACTGAAGGCATCTCACCTGAACTAAGCAGTCTGATTAAAAAACAACATTTGACTCGTTTCATTTGTTGAAACGTAGTATCACCTCCTGTTAAAACCCACCCATAGCAGTAGCATAAGCTTGAGTGATTTGCTGGTTTGGCATCTCTGTGGGCCTTCAGTGGGACTGCTACCTACCTGCAAGGAACGCAAAGTTTGGCTTGCTGATAGTATAAAGGTAAAATCTATACCTCAAGATAGAGAGTAATTTTTTAGTACCAAAAGGATTGTGAAATGGAGTTGGTAAATGTTATTAGGTACTTCTGAACTACAGAATGGCATTTTATAGCTACAGTAAGCAACTTGTTGAACTACTTTGGAGTGGCAGAGTTCTGATAACTATCCAGGTGAGTAATAATTTCCTGTGAAGCAAAATAGAGGATAATGTGCTAGAACATCACAAGCACGGTTTTCACAGAACCTGACAATATCTTGCTGTGGTGGTAGTGCTAGATGAATTTATATTTGCTGTAAAAGGCATAAGATACTAGTAGTAATGCTTAATATTTATATTCTAATCAGCATTAAGCAATTCCAGATTAATCCAAATAAACTGTCTTTGGTGGTTTTTCTTTAAACGGCAATATTCCCGTTCAGTGTCACTGCAGGACATTACAATGAGGAAAGCTTTCCGGAGTTCCACAATTCAAGATCAGCAGCTGTTTGACCGCAAAACTCTGCCTATTCCTTTGCAAGAAACTTACGATATTTGTGAACAGCCTCCTCCACTTAACATTCTCACCCCTTACAGGTTAGTAAAATAAAATTAATCAAAACAGATTTCTATCTTATTTTATGTAATAAAGATGCTATATCCAGGCATCTTGCTCATGTTGAGTAGCACTTGAATATTTAAGAAGCCACACTAGAAAACTGTGAAGCTGCTGGAAGAATACAGGCAGCAGAAGGTATTACAAGCATTAAAACTTTATTCCACTTTACGCAAATTTTACTCCAGTGTAACTGTGGTAAGTAAAAGCCATTTTTACCATTTCTATTTATTAAACTGTGTAATGCTCTTGGATGCCAAGTGAAGAAAATAAGCAGTAGAAAGCAGAAGAAAATAAGTATGTAGAAAGAAATGTTTTTAATGGAAATGGATGTTGTTTGCTGTCCCAAAGTCAATTTGAATCAGTAGTTGAACACAAGCAGCCACACAAATTTGCTCATTATTTTAAGAGCAAGATCTGAGTCATTGGAATGGGGATTCTCTGATTTATGATACTCGTCTTTTATCTACAGCTTGCGTTACAGTGACTTTTCTTAAATCAGGACCTTGAATACAAGGAAAGATAGTAAAGAAAGATGGCACAGGAGGTCAATGTTCGTCTTTTTAATGATCTTCAGTAAAATATTTTGGGGTCTGAGATACTAGGTATTCCATAATATGACTTTCCTTTGCCTTAATGTTTGGATTCACGGGTTGTCGGATAAATAGTATGCCCTGTTTGCCTCACTGTATTTCAGGGATGATGGAAAAGAGGGTTTGAAGTTTTATACCAATCCTTCATACTTCTTTGATCTATGGAAGGAAAAAATGTTGCAGGACACTGAGGACAAAAGAAAAGAAAAGAGGAAGCAGAAGGTATATATGTTAGCGTTATATAGCTTCTGGTTGTTTTTTTTCCTGGAAAGGGTTTACTTGCAGATATGGTATTTTATTGGTTATGCAATTAATAACAATCAGAACTTTAGAGAGTCATCTTCATTCAGCTAAAACTACTTGTATTCATTCCATTCCATCAACTTTAACAAATAAATATTTAATAATAGTAATAATAATAATAATAATATAGAAGGGCCTAGAGCTTTCATGCTGTCTTAATGTAACTAGCAGCAGGTTTGTCAAAACTTTTAAGTCTCCTAGCAATGACTCAAAAAGGAGAAAAAAAGGAGGAATACAGCAAGAATAAAGAATTTCACTGGAACACTTTTTTATAATACAAAATTCTGACAATCTTACAGGTGAAAAAGCTTGAATGACATTCTAGCAGATATGTTTAAACTAGAAAGAAATTAGTAGGAACAGAGCACTTTGTTTATATTTTCTTAAAATTAAACATACACTTTTGCAAAGGTAATGCTACTTTTTTATTTCACCATTGTTCTGTATATTTCATACATATAGACAGTAAGTGTGTCAGATTCATAATTTCATTTCATACTTAGAATAAAAAGTTTCTTTTACAGTTACTTTTCTCTGTATTATTCAGCTAATTATCTGCTAGACTGAAGCTTCTGCCTCTTAAAAGTCTTTTTGGTTTACGTATCATATTCAGACTGAAAGTAAATTTTTCTTGCACTTGAATTGGAATTTTTTTTCATTATTTTGTGGCTGATGTTTAAATGCAACTGATTAAAAAACACTTAGTTGTCAGTTTTGTTTGCACAACTCTCCTACAGCAGAAAAATCTAGATCGCCCTCATGAACCAGAAAAAGTGCCAAGGGCACCTCATGACAGACGGAGGGAATGGCAGAAGTTAGCCCAAGGTCCGGAGCTCGCAGAAGATGATGCTAACCTCTTACATAAGCACATTGAAGTTGCTAATGGCCCAGCTTCACATTTTGAATCAAGGTTTCTTTTTATTGTTTCTATCCTTTATTAAGTACAGATATTTATACTATATAGTGAACATGCTTGAGAAATGGTAAATGATGAGATGCTACTGCTATTCTTGAAATGCACTGGAAATCATTGGCAATGATCAACAATCAAAACTCAACGTTTTAAAATACTCTAGTGTGTCCTTAAAAGAGTAGTTACTGTCGTACTGTTTGTAAGAGTAGCATGTATCCTTGGAGTTCATTGTATCCTTGAGGATGTGTTGTTGTCTGCAACTTGAAGAAGGTGTAGTGTCACTGTTGCAAGCTTGCACCCAGGTGTGTCACTACATTCCAGTCTTGACCTACAAAATCCCTATTATTCCAGTCTCTTGATTTTTCTTAAGGAGACACTGCCAAGATTATATGGTGGATGTGATGTGAACAAATGTCCACTTGGAACTCTGATGAGAACGCTGAGCTTCTCTGCACTCTTGAACAAATCCAAGATTTGATTGACATTTCTGGTTATAGTCTATTACAAAATCCAACCTGTTGGAGTCTCATTCCACAGCATATATTTGCTGGTGGCTAAAAGTAGCATTTCACATGGTAAACACCTGCTGTGCTTACGCTTCTGGTATTTGTGCAAAACCAAGTCCATTTTACCAGCCAGGAAACATCTGATAGGAAAGAGGGCTGACAATTAATATTAGGACTTTTGGGGATATGTGTTTTGAGGGTTGGGGGTTTTTTTTAATGGAAAAGTATTAGTTTTCCTCCAAAAAATAGTTACGTTTTTCCCCTATCCTTCGCTGGCCAAAAGCACCATAATAGTATTTTGTTTAGCTTTGTAAGGCCTTCCGACAAAATAAATAGTGACAGTGGATAATTGTGACAACTCCAGGAGATAGTATTTGCTGTCTGGAAAAGTGGAAAAACCTGCTTGTAGAAAACTTAGCTCAATTCAGAAACTAAAAACCATCTTAGTGCATTTCATTCAGTAGGGTACAACTCACGTTATGGTAATTAGCATTTTTCCGGGAACAACTTTATGTAGTATCTTATTTTTGTAAACTGCTGTGTCAAGTCGTTGGCAGAAACATCTGCTTTCCTGCTGCCCTTCCATTGTGTTATACATCAGATTCCACATTAGACACATTTGTTGCAAGACTTCTTTTAGATCCAGGACCCTGGCCTAAACCTTAATTATCTCAGTACCAGTAATGCAATTATGAATAATGCTGTAGTGTGTCAGAGCACTACATGTGCAGAGCATGTTGTTCAGATACAGAACAGCACCGTGCTTTTGAATAACAGAGTAAAAACTTCACCCCCAAAGAATTTAATAGGCTTAGAAACTATGGTGGTGGCAGTATGTGGAAATGTAGAGTATTGCTTTACTTGTTGGAAAGTGTTCTGCAAACACATTTCCTCTGAAAGTAATAGAGAAATGTTTTCAAAATCTTTAATTGAGCAGTTAATTAAAATTTCCTAACTGATCAGGTCCTTGAGGTGTGTCTAAAGTTGTCATTAACAAGTAAGTTGAATCATCTTTATTTATTGCTACTACTCAATAAAAGATATTTAGATTATCTTCCTTATGTTGGTTGTATAGCTACAAAGTATTGGGTATAAAGTAGTGAGTTATCTGTACGTGTTGGAATATAGAACCTCTGACAGAAGTTCAGCTAAATTATTCAGTTGTAAATTCTACCGTTCTAACATCGATGGATGTTTCATGAATGTTATAAAAGAATAGGGTTGCATATATGTAGGGACTGAGGAGCAGAAACGATCACTGAGTATAATGTCTGTTTCTTAATACACTGGTATATATGCATTTCTGATTGTAGTGCTATGTTTGCTTAACTCAAAATAATGTGACTAATAAACACTAAGATCACACACATACTGTAGAATTTGTCTGATACACCTGTCAAAATCATTAAAACCTTGAGCTGCTAGAAGCAATGGCATGGAAAGTGGGATAAATTATTAAAAAGCCATAAAGTACAATATGCAGCATTGGTGCAGAGAAGATACTTGAATTCAGAAATCAAACTGAAGTACAGAACAGTAGCTGAGGGCACTAATACTTACTTTTACTAAAGGTTACATTGGATCATTTTTCACTTTTCCTACAGATCTCAAGCATATGTGGACCACATGGATGGCTCATACTCACTTTCTGCATTACCCTATAGCCAGATGTCTGAACTTCTGAACAGAGCCGAGGAACGAGTGTTGGTCAGACCAAATGAACCACCACCGCCACCTCCAATGCATGGAGCGGGAGATGTGAAACCTGTGCCTCCTTGTGTTAGGTACAAAATGGTCAAGCCGCATGCAAATTTATTGGGGAGTTTTAGTTTTCCACCACCCCACTAATAGTCATTAGTATTATTTCCATGCAGCCCAGGCAGTACACACATCCTAGGGGCTACGTCAATCCACAGCCCGGATGCATCTGCAGCTGCAGGACCATGCAGGAATTGGAGAGAAAGGTCGGCATGTAAACCCCATAGGGTGCCGTTGCGGAGATAGGCCTCACCTTGCCATTGATATTGCGGCTGTGTTGCCTTCTGAGTTAAATGGCAAGACAAATAACTGTACGGAAAATGTTTCTGTGAAAGATGTTGAAATCTCAGGATTTAGCTTTGGAATTTTGGAAATTTGAAAACCTGAAATTTGTACAACTGAGCTGTATTTCAGCCTACATGAAAGGAAGAATATACTGCAGTCAGTCAGTCAGCTGTCAAAACCATATATTCATCACATTTGCTAAGTTGCAATTGCTTTTTTTTTCCCCCCTTCCCCCAAGTGTTATTCTCTATTTCTCTGTGCCTTTCCAGAACTGGAGACATACTTAGGAGTATTTTCTAGAGTGAGGCTCTGGTTGTCACTCACCTGTTGTTTTATACTGAAAATCTTACTTTATGGTCGGGTACATACAACTAGGAATAGAGGACGGTTAATTCAAGCACGGTTGTGTGTCTGTCTTGCATCAGCAAGATGTTAGTCTGTTGAAAAGAATGTCTTTTCACTGTTCAGGAGATTATACACAGAAATGCATAACTCTTTAGATTAATTTTCCACAACAGCTGAAAGAAATCCTCTAGTGGTCTTTCAGGAAAATAATTTTACTGTTCCCTTTTGTTTTCTTCAATTCACCTGTTCATTGCACTGTAAGGAGTATCTAGCATATAAACATACCTCTCTCTACGTAGAATTGATGACCTTTGATACTAGCCTCATTCATCTTGTCATCAAGCCTTAAATATGTATTTCAAATGCAACTCATCCTCATCACTTGCAACTGTTTTGGTTTGTTTTGTTTTTAAAGTTCTGTGAATCAAAGCAGTTAATCAACTGCTAGTTCCCTTACTTCAGAAAAATAATTTGGATTTACTTAAGGATGGGAAGGGAGAATTATACTAGTATAGGAAACCTTTGATAAAGATGCAGGTTTGTATAAGAGCATAAACTCGGTCAACAGCTGAATTTGAGCAAAGGTCTGTTGGAAGACTGATGCATATTCCATATGGAGAATTAGATTTCCTTGTATATGAGGTATGAATACCTCAAAATCATCGTAAGTACATAATGCTCTTTAATGCCCAGCGTTCAATATTCTTAAGTTGCAGCAGTGAATCTATTACTACTTCTTCCGCTCTCCAGCTCTAATAACTTTGTCCTGTTGTTGGATATTTCAGTTCCACTACTGGCTTGGTAGAAAATCGTCCTCAGTCGCCAGCAACAGGCAGAACACCAGTGTTTGTGAGCCCCACTCCTCCTCCACCACCACCACCAAGTCCTACATCCAGCTCCACCTCCAATTGCTCCTCCTCTAGCACAACCCTCTCCTCCTGTCACTAGAGCTGCCCAAGTGTGTGAAGCTGTACCCGTTCACACAGTTCCTCCTCAAGCTGAAGTACAGGGACTTCCTCCACCACCCCCACCTCCTCCCTTGCCTCCTCCTGGCATTCGACCCTCCTCTCCTGTCACAGTTGCAGCCCTTTCTCACCCTCCTCCTGTTCTGCACCCTCCTCCCACAACCATTGTCCCTGGCCCTCACGCCCCCCTAATGCCTCCATCTCCACCATCCCAAGTGAATCCTGCTCCTGAACCCAAACGCCATCCTTCAACTCTTCCTGTAATCAGTGATGCTAGAAGCGTTCTGCTGGAAGCAATACGGAAAGGTAATGTTTGGCTATTAAGGGGCAAAAAGAACGGTCTCAGAAGCTTGCTAAATACACTTGAGCTTTGAGAGATGGAATATTCCACATGCGTTAGAAGTTTAGTTTAGAGGAATGCCTCTTAAGTCTGTTTCTGCTTTCTATTCTCTGCAGCGTATGCCTTGCCAAGTAGACAGATTTTTTTTCAATTTGTAATTGCACTTATCAGATGTTTAGTTTGGATGGCAAAACTGCTTCTCTGTGGAAGTTAGATTTAAAAAGAAAAGTATATGTGTTTATAGATGATCTGTGGAGATTATCTCTTCATTTCTGTTTACCTGAAAACATAGCTATTTCTGATAACCTACAGATTGTGTAGACGACAAAAACGTTGTTTTTCACAGACTCTTAGATAAAAGTGGAACAGATCAATTGGCACTGGAAATTTTGATCGTGTATCAGTGTATTACAACGACATATAAATGACATCCAGAAATCATTGCTTAAGACTTAAAGCTGTTAAGTATCTAACCTTGACACGTCTCAGCACCGTAGCGGAGCAGTCTTTACATTGCAAGGTGCCCCGCTGGCAGAGTGCGAGTGAATGGCAGTGGTGCAGGGCAATGTTCTCCGGATGATCTAGTGAGGAGCTGTATGTGCCAGCTGTACCTTTCAGCTGATGTGCCTACGGCCAGAAAAATCCCCGCTGCACTGAGAGTGCTGCTGTTTGGCTGTGTGGTATCTCTGAATAGTTAATCCTTCTCAAATGTTTTGAGTACTACGTTCTTCTGGTTTTCCCCTGCACCTACAACACAGTACAGAATCTGTGTGGTACTATAGTAACAGTAGATAGGCTATAATACTAATTCAAATTACTTTTAAAGCATCTATAAGCATATGAATCGATAACATCATTGACTCTAAAGAAGTATCACCAGCAGTTGAGTACAACAGCGGTGCGTGAACATTAGTAGAGAATGTCAGCAAAAAACTTAATAAAGGAGAGCCTGCTGGTAAAATTTAGGTGATTCCTGAAAATGCTTTTGACCGAGCCTTGCACAAGAAACAAAGGCTCGAGTTACCACCGCTTAAATTCCACTAAGGACCTGTGCTTATATTGCCTGTCAGTTGACAACAGAGAGTATTAAGTACAGGATGTAGGTCGTATTTCGGCTGTGTCAGTCTGTGGTGTCGTGAGTGTAAACCCAAATTACATAATCTCTGTCAGGTTTTTAACTAAGTTACTGGATTTAACTTTCTCATACTGTTGGTATGTGTTATTTCTCCTTTGTGTTCGATCTTTAATACTTTATCCCAAAACAGATCATTACACGATCAAAACTGAGTTACAAGAAATCCTATCTTGTTAGGATATTCAAATAGCTATAACTTTTACTTGAGACCATGAAAAGAGAGTATAAAAATTGTTTGGAAATGCAAATAGTAAAATGGCTTAATCACTTACTAAAAATGCGAGTGTGTTTTTAATGGGAAAACAGAAGCAGGATATTATAGTAGAAGGACTCACGATCTAGTCTGCCATTGCAATTCCAACATTCCTCTCTTTAAGAACTTGTCAGAGAACTTCTGTCTGAGGAGGACGATGTCCTCAGCCTTCGTTTTTGCTTGCAAAGCATTTTGTGATCACGAGCTAAATATTTTGTATAATGATAAAAGAGGGGAGTAACGCGTTTGTGATGTGATGTTCTTTAGGTATTCAGCTACGCAAAGTTGAAGAGCAACGTGAACAAGAAGCTAAGCATGAGCGCATTGAGAATGATGTTGCTACTATACTTTCTCGTCGCATTGCTGTGGAATACAGTGATTCAGAAGATGATTCAGAATTTGATGAAGTGGATTGGTTAGAATAAAATGATTACGTTGCTGTACACTGCAAAATCGAATGCTAGTGTCCATTGTGGTGCTTGTTCTTTGAGAGTTTGATGGTCATTTCTAGTGTTTTTTGTATTCTTTTCTTTACATAATTAATCCATGTTTTTCTAGTTTTCAGTTTACAAGAAGCTCCTAGTGCATCTTTGAAACTAAATGTTTTACAGTGGCTTTTCTTACACATCTTTTTTGAAAGAACATACTTTGTTCCAATAGACCACTAAGTATTAAGCATGGGCAGCTGTTGGTAGAGTAGCAGTTTCAATTTTTTGGCATATCTTAACTGTGCACTTTGTGAATTTTAAGTTAATGAAGGCAACTGAGATTGACATTCCAAGGGCAGCTGTATGTACTAATGAGCCTTATTCCACTTCTGATAGTGTTTTAAACCATGAAACCTAGCTATCAAGATATCACTGCCTCGATTACATCTGTACACTAAAAGTACATATAGTTAGCAGCACTGAACACACTGAAAGGAAAATGGATCTTTGGGGGGTTTTATTATTGTTTTATTGTTGTTTTTAAATAATTATGGCCTTATTTGAATGTTTAGAGATTCCCCTTCCCTTCTTCCCTCCCAGGTACATATTGTGTGGTACTATTTTTGCCTGCATAATAAAAGTTTAAATTTTTTTTCCTTGTGAAATCTTTTGACTTAAACATGCTGTGTAACTTATGTAACTGTTAAATAACAGTTTGATTTAATAAATGGTTCATTTTAAATGTTCCTGGTTGTTGTTTTTTCAGTGAAGCCTGCTTTTCACTGGTATACCTGAGGGATCCTGGGTTTTCAAAGATTTAATCTGTGGTCTACAAAGTTAGAATAATACTCTGCACTTGAGAGAAGGACCCATATTACGTCTATCATCATATGCATATCTACAGAAAAGCTGAAATATTACTGTGATCCATTAGTTAAAAAAAAAAAAAAATAGGGAGCTTGTGGCTTATGTGATTTAGGGTTGGGGTTTTTTTAAAAACTTTACTGTCAGTGTGTTTGAGGAGATGCAGCAGTCAGAATCATGGTTAGTGAAAGACGGCAAAGAGCATGGGTGATATTGCAAAGTCCTTTTTTAAGCGCTATCTAGCAGCGTACTGCATGTTGCGCAGGGCTTTTGTGTTTCCCTTCTCCGGAATAATTCCTTCAGGTCTGAGCACGTAGTCAAAAGCCTGTTGAGAAGGGAAGCGTGAAAGAGTGCAAGAGCACTCCACCTCGCGAACCTGTTCCTGGAAGATGGCATTGTATAATAGAGGAAAACAAGGGTTGAAAGTCAGAATGAGATTTTTGAAGGTGGGAACATGAAATGTTCCACAGTCTACAAAACAATTTGGAGAGGCATGTGGTTATGAACCTACTCTTGGGACTGGGCAAAATTCCAGAGGTAACAGACTGGAGTAGGAATACCGTACAGCAACCCTTCCAACTTTACTGTCGCCATCGCGGCCTCCAGTCTAATTTTGTACGTGGCCTACTATATTCAAGACTTCCCACTGCAACAGTAATGCCTTTGTTGTGTTTGTGGGAGAAAAATCATTGTCACAATTTGTGAATCTGCATCTTTATAACTATGGATGCAGTTCTTCTCTATACACTACTCTCTTTGATAGTTGTCTTCACAGTAACGCCACCTGACTTACTCTGCCATTCTCAGTTAACTTCCAACGTGTGTGTCCTTCCTAATAGCTCCTCATCAGCGTTAAAGGAAAGGTGTCAGAAGCACTGTCGCCTGCATATTTGATCGTGTTTACTCTAGGTGTTTCCCTGGATCTCAGTAATCCTAAATTGCCAAATCTGGCCCAATAACTAAATATGAGGGATCTCATTTACACAGCTGGAAAGGATTGATCTCTTCAAGCAAAAGCGCGGTACAGGCACCTGCAGCTAACCTTTAAGCAGGGAGCCAGATCTACACTTCAGCTGAAAGAAGAGCTTGGGCCTAAATTCCATGTGTAAGTAGTTCTGCCATTCACAAAATTATTTTTCAGCTGATGTTTACACCTGTTCCTCGCTGAAGACGCTAAACTTCCTGGTGGATATTACAGACAGCAGCCTACATTGTCGCTTAAAACGGAGCAGCAGCATGTGTGTGCCCCGCTGTGACTGTTCAAAGTACAGGATCTCCTCATCGCACCATCGTGCCTGCACTGTAGGCATGCCCCGAGTGTGTCCAGGCGCCATCAACTGGGTATAGCTTGCCTAAAGCAAGGAGATGAGTTAGCAAAAAAATTCCCCAAAACCCAAGGGAGAAAAAAAAAAAAAAAAAGAAAGAAGGCCCTTATGTGACTGCAGCTATCGCATATTGGACACAAAGGTATTAAAAAAATCCTTATTGACAACTGGTTGTTATTGACCTGCTTCACTGTCCCGGTGATTAATAATATCCCTTCCAAACCAGTACCTGGGGCCGACGAAGCACTCATTTAATATGACACAGTCACACAAAGTAATGAACCTTGTCTGAGAAAAGTCAAGAGTTAAATGCAGTTAACATTTCAAAGGCGGGATTCTTGGCCTTCTGCCATCGCTACAGCTTTCTGCCATAGCAACTAGTCTCCAGATAGCGATAGCGTGACTCACTAGTAGCGAGAGGTGATTGTTGAATTTGAATATTTGCATGTATAGATCTACTGCAAGCGATGCATTTGCAAGCTTGGTGATTTGTGTCCCTCTTCCTGTGGTCTCCAACTGCCCTTCTCACTTGGTGGAACGCTGTGCGGAGGGCTGCTGGGCTGTTCATGCTGGTGATTAGCTGTGTAATAGATTATTGATTGCTTTGTCTTGTGAGGTACTGAATCAAGTCTTCTGTATTGAACTGTTTATAGGTTCTGTTGTTTAATTCTGTACATTTACAGCAGCTGGTTAAAAGCAAAGGCTCGAAGTCCACCACAGAAAAAACGTGTCAGTAATGTTCAATATAAGTGAAGAGAAACCTTTGTTCAACTTCATGCCTTCCTTGAACTGTCATCTGGGACAGTTAAAAATTATCTACCTCTCCTACTGCAAAATGGGGAACAAAAGAACAAAATAAAAAGTGTAGAAAGAAGAAACAAAAGGTAAGGTACACGGTGGGAGAACCAGAGCAGAAGACTAGGGTGGTGCAAAATTGGTCACTCAGGGTTTTTATCAAAAGATAAAGTAGTAACAATGATGCAGCCATCATGGACAGACCAAAAATAAATAGCTAGATGGAAGAGAACAAGTATTGAAGAAGCAAAAATGACAGAGACACATAATTCTGGTTCTTCTTTCAGTGTTATGTTGTGGACAGCAACTAGATATCATTAAGGGATTATGTAATCTGTGAATAAATTGGAATTAAACAAGCAGGAGGCATTTAGTCGATAAAATCATCCTTTCCTGCTTGTGGCACAGGGGTGCACTCCTCAGCATTCAGGTGGACGCTGCCATACCACCATTGCCTGTCTGATGAATGCACAGGCTAATGCAGAGTCGGCTTCAAAAGGTGCTGTGGGACTGAGCGTGCAAACAGGTACCGAGGGCCCCGCTTCGATTGCGATGGGCATTCCCCACGATGCTGGGACCATCTTGGCTTGGAAGCAGCTGCGAGCCCTGAAGCGCATCCCCGTTTGCTTTAGCTGGTGGCTGTGAGCCCTCGGCCTGCTCTGAGGATGCAGACAGAAACATGGGCTCTGTAGAGGGCTGCCACATCCCAGTCTCCCCAGCCCGTGGATCACCACAGGGAGTAGGGAGTCAACACCAGCTTCGGAGCATGGTGCAGAAACCCCTGCCCAACAGCCAGGTACAGCTCTCCGCAAAGCTGCTCGCTCGAAGCAGCGTACCCATAGCAGTACCGTACCATGGCAGCAGTCCAAGCCCTGAAAACCAGCGTTTGCGCAAACTGGAGCAGTTCCAAGAGGAAACACGGAGGCAAAGCCTCACCACAGCCTCTGCAGCCGAGGTCTGTATCAGCAAAAGATCTGATGGAAATTTGACTCAAGCTCCATCAAGCGTCTGCTCTGTCTCCTCAGCTACAGGGCAGAGTGGGAGAGTTTTACTCTCTTTCATGCTCTTCTGCAGGTATTAAACACCAGGAGAGGACTCACAACCGGAGGCCGGGGCAGCAACAGTGGTCTCCTTTTTTGGGGCCAGTCAGCCGCTTTTTCCCTCTCCTTTCCATTTCTGACTACTTTTCCCACTTGAATGATTCTTGGGGGCAGTAGCCTGCCCGTAGGAGACACCCTCTGTCACTGCAGCTGGGATTGACCTTCCTGATTCCCAACTGCTTCTCCAGTGCATCATCAGCCCTTGGTAGACACTAGTGACCCTATCTGCCCCTTGAGATACTTGGGACAGTGCTCCCTCACCTGATCCAACCGTAATGAGCTGGGGTAGGTTTAAGTGCTCAAAAAGTGGGTTCCTGACAGCCTGGCTCTTTTTGACAGCACATATCCAGAGAGTGCTCCCATGAGTGACATGGCTGTCAGCTCTGAGGGCTTAACAAAGGTCTGGCAGCACAGCTGCGGAGGAGCAGGCAGGGGACGGGAACCCCATCCCAGCTGCTGCTAGAAGAGGACACACAGACAAGCCCTGGGAAATGGGCGCTGGGGTACAGAGCAGACCCCCCATGAGGCTGGAGCTGCACCCCATCCCGTTGGAGCGACAAAGCCAGTGATTTTTTTTTGATCCCTGACATGCTGTGAGCAGACGTGTTTTCCCCAACACTAAACCCTTTGCCTGGAGAATGGGTTCTGCCGCCTTAGTCATCCCTTGCGTCCCCTGTCTGCCAGCAGCCCCTCACAGCAGCATCAGAAACAGCCGCTAAAGAAAATTGCATCTGTCCCGTTTCTTCAAAATTCTTATTTTTAGAGTATTTGCAAGCTCTGGGCAGTTGCTCCAACTACCTTCCTTTTGGCAGCTGGAAACATCTGTGTACAGATCGGAGCAGGTATCAAGTGTCTCTCACCAAACAGGGCTGAATGTTCCCCTCCTTGTGTTTCTTTCTCTGAGAGTTCAATAGCTTCACTTTCAGACAGAAGATAGATGAGGGCCCCCCCTACAGACAGCTTGTTTCCATTTTCCACCCTCCTCCCCATTTTAATGCCTTTAATGACAGAGTGTTTGTTATTGCAAAACCTGTGTCATTTTAACACAGCTTAATGGCAGTATCACTCCAAGAAAAGCTTCAAAAATTATCTCCCTTCGGTGCGGTTCTATACTGCATTTTAGCTACTTCCACTCCTCTGTGAGGCATTTTCTTCACCACAATTTTAAAATCTCAGAACAGGACTCCTTGGGGCCCACCTGATCACTCCCATGGAGCAAGCACCCACGCTCGGTGTTGCGTTATCACAACTTGACTTTGCACTTCACTACTAGCCGGACGTAACTCCAGCAAACTGCCCAAGAACCCTAACCTCATGAGAAAGCAGGGTGCAGCCCGGGCGTCAGCATGCCAGCGTAGCTTTAGCACTGCCCCTTCGTGTCACGCAAATGGCATAGGCTGAATTTTCCCACCCACATTTTGGCAAAGCCAAAACCAGTTTGTAAGCATCACCAGCAGGACACACAGCCAACATGTGCAGGGATGCAGGGGGCTGCATCAAGCAGCCCCATCCAGAGCTGCCCTCCCTCACCACACCCCAGAGAGGGATGTGTCTTCTGGGTTTTAAAAGCACAAAGAAGTTAGCAATGCTCCTACATGGGACAGGTGTTACCCATGAGCCAGCATCGTTTGCTGGCCAGCAGGACTCCTGGCAGAAACTCGGTGGTGATTAATTGGAAAAAAACACTAGGATAGCTCCTTTGCTTCCGTACAGTTTCTTCTCTGCTCGGCCGCTGTGCCCCAGCGCCTGCCGGGAGGAGTTTCCACGCCGATGATTCATTTCCAGATGAACCAGAGGTAGAAAGCAGCAATTCGGCCCTTGTCCCCACCACAGGGAGAGCCCAGCTCTGGGAGAAACCGAGTATACCTGGGCTTCACAGGTGGCTCTTGCAGGTCATTCTCTGTAGATCTTGCTGAATTGAGATTTCCAAGGTGTCACTGAACAGTTACAACCCTAAATCCAGGGATTTGGATGCCTCTTCAGTTTTTGAAACCCTCCACAGACTTGCCATCTCTCCAGGGCTTGCAAAACCCCAGGGTGAGAGGGTCTCCAGAGGACCCTGCAAGTGCAGGATACAGCCAGCCCGGCTCCCACAGGTGTGACAACATTGACTTCATGTTCCCTGCAACCAGGAGGCATTTTTGGGAGCACTGGGGCCCTGCCCCAGTGGGGGCTGTGGTGCCCTATGCCATGAGGCCTGAGCAGGTCCTGCAGGGGCAAACCGAAGGGGTTCACATGGCTGCAACCACACATGGCCATCAACCTGTGTTCAGGCTAAACAAAAACCCTGCTGGAGCATCCTGCCGTGATCCACATCACTTCCCAGTGTTGGCACGGTCAGTGACACCTATAAAGAGGTGTTTAACAGAAGTTTGCTGGCAGAATAGCCTCCCAACACACATGGGAGCGATTACCTTTGCATTTTTCCCCTGATTTTAATAGTCCTTATACTCTACATAAATTTCATTAGCTGGATTTATGTGGTCACTAAACTGCTTGATACAGTATTATATTCACAGTGGGAAACTGTTTGCCATTCTGGTGAAAATGAGCATTTCCTAGTTTTGTCAGCACAGAGAATTACAGTATCAGGGAAATAATAACCAGCTGAACTGAAGGAGAGTTTGATTCATGGTAATCACTGATTATATGCAGATTACTTTATGGCTTTAATTCTTTGGTCTCCCACTGTTTGCTTGCTAAACCTCTCTCTCAAAAAAAAAAAAAAAAAGGGAGCAAACTTATGAGCATCTTGTTTGTAAGGTAAATGACGGAACCTAATTTGTTGATTACATGAAAGGAAGCAGAGCTCTGCACAAACTGGGATGGCGGCGGGAAGGAGCCGGCAGCGAGCCACGCTTGCATCCATCGTTGGCCGCGGCCACTTCTGTGCTGCTCTTCGGCACCCAGTCCACAGCTTTTGCTGGGGTCATGTAATAAAACACCTGCGAGCAGCAGCGAGGGCATGTGAAGGTGGCGTTTTGCTTTTCTGGCCTGCAGCCCCCCTAATCTGTCCTTTTCTGCTTTCTCCCCAGTTCATCAGGCGGAGGTAAGAGGAGATATCAATTCACCTATGCTCAAAATGCTCCTAAAGAACACTTCTCCAAATCAAGTGCAACAAAAAGGCCCTTGCAAACCTTCCCTTTTAAATAGCACCATACTTTAAAACATCAGAAGCTGGTTAGCAAACCACAGGCTGCCTTTGACAGAAAGCTATCCAAAAATAGAGCGGCGCATCGCTGCCGTTTCTCAGCCATTCAAGCCTTTCCAAAACAGCTCTCCTCCTCTTATTTCCTACAGCAAACCTTCAGCAGACTCACAATCCCCGGAGATGAAACAGGCCTTTTGATCATATATATTATTCTTAGCATTACCAGGGCGAAATTTCAGCCCCTGCTTTCTCTGTAATGGAGAGATGGGGAACGGGGCCGTGCTTCCGATGCCCCCGGCTGCCTCCCTGCATGGCTGGGAAGCGCAGCCATCTCCATTGTGCCTGGGCAGCATGCTGACTGCTCGCTGCATTTCTTCTTAAAATACACATCTACACCCTCTTAACTGAAAAGCAGGCTGCTGGGGTTTGCATCCAAAAATATCACCCCATGTTGGAGCAGGCTTGGAAGCATGGCCGGCGGTTCAGTGCTCCGCAGGGCTCAGTGTGCTTGTCTGCAGCGGCTCCTGTGTGTGCCAGCTGGGATCTTCCAGCTGCAAACGTTTTATCTAATGGATGAAAGGCAGAGAGAGGGAAAGCTCTGTAATTACCAGCACAAACGACAGCCTTCTGCGCCTGCCCTGCCTGCCCATGCCCCTCGGGGAAGGAAGCGCAGAGGAGTGGGGGCAAAAAAATCCATCCTCCAAATCCATCAAAGGATGGTCCAGAGCGGCACTTGCAGCCTGTGTGAGCACTGTCCCCATCATGGCATGGAGTAGGGACAGATCCAGGCTCTGCGATGGAGGGTTGGCACCACCAGCACTCCCATGGGAGCCTCCAGAAAAGCACCCTGTTCCTTTGGTCACCACCAGCCATGGTGACTCCCCCAGCCCGCCCATGGGGTGATGATGTTCCTTCAGTCCACTTTATTGCCTTGCTAGTAGAGATCCCCCTCCTGGATGCAGAATTGGATCCTCGGCTGTTCCCAAGTGCCCCAGCACATGCAATGCCCTGACTCTGTGCCCCACTCGCTGCAATGAGCAGCCCCACTCATGGGACAACATCTTCAGAAGTGGTCCCCATTCCTGCCATCATGTCAGCGGGGATGTTTCAGCCTTTCTGTTTTGCACAGGGAGAGCTGAAGGTGGGCAGGTGGACCTACCAGCAGACTTTCATCTGCCTGTGCAGGATGGCCACCCTTTGGATTTCTGAACTTTTCCTTCCCCCTTTGCAGGTCGTAAGCCTTTAGAAGAATAATATACGCCACTTTGTGCCGACCAATAAGAGCTATTCATCCCCGCCATTTACCATCTTATTTCTCTGCCTTCTTTCGGTGCAAGAATAATAATTAAAATGTAATCATAATGAAATAAATGTAGTTAAAAGAGAGTTGCTTTCCTTTTGGCTCTTCGCAATGGAAAGGCTGCTTCTTCCCTGTCTGCCGCTGTTGTTTCACTCACACCCACCATCAGATAATGTTTGATCAACCACCACAAATTAGCAGAATGCAGATTATGTATAATTTTTGTGCCGTTGGCGCCTGGAGATGGCGTGCAGGGTTTTGCTTTGTTGCTAAGCTGGGGCTAACCATAAACCACTTCAGGCCATGCTGAAAACCTCCTGGTGTTTCACATGCACCAAACGAGCCCCAAAGCCTCAAGCACTCCCCCAAATTCTTGCTGGGAGGCAGCCACCGCAGCCAGGGAGCAGGGCTGGAGATACGCATCAGGAGGTGGCAGCATCTCCCCGCCATGCAGGCCCCGGCAGGCCTTTCTCGCAGCTAAAGTGCCCTTTCCAAGAGAAGAGAAGCAATTTTTATTACTTCTGCTTTCAAGGCCCATGTTTGGCACACCTCTCATACTTTCCATTTACCACTTATTCCTATTTTTAGCTCTCCCGTTCTTTCCTTTCCCTTTCATTCTTTTTCTTTCTTTTT
>VZTL01017303.1:0-16874 GCA_013400535.1 Scopus umbretta
CCCCTCCTCATAAGGCTTGTTCCTTGATGGGAGGAAAAAGAGTGCTGCATTGGATCAAACCTCCTGTTTCTTCCTCCACCCTGATTTACAATCTGGCCACAAGTTCGGCGCGCCACCCCAACGTTCCTGGAGCTACCCCCCACTGCGTACGGCTTGCCTTGGCAACTCTTCTAGCATCACATAATATATTTTATATATTTATTGATGTGGGTGAGGCCGGCTGTCTCGCTCAGAAGGTATGTTCCTGCCGAAGGCAAGGCAGGTGGATGCTGCAGAGCGGGGCGCAGCGTGGTGGACGCGGGCAGTGGCGGGGACGGGGCTGTTGCAGCAAACGGCGGGTGCAAAGAGGTCCCACTCCAAACCAGCGCATGGGAGCCGCTAGTCCCCCGGAGCTAATCCTCAGGTAAAATCATCCAGGAAAGCACCTACTGAGTACAAATATTTCTTTCTGCCCACCACAAATCTGGCATGGGCAGGTGAAAGGCTGCCTGAAGGACTCGGACGTTCTTCTAAACACGGCGACAGCCTGCTCTTTCTGACAACAGCGAGTGTTCTTCTGCTCTGGACAGATCCCTCTTCTTTTTGGAGGGAAAACAATAAACAAATGCAGTCAAAATGAAAGGCGAAGTTCCACACATCTTCAAATCCAATTTCTTTTAAGGTTTAAGGCAGATCATAATCTGCAGGAGAGCGAGGAAAACTTTCTTGCCTGGAAACAGCATCATGAGAAATGAAATAAGGTATTTCGGGGCGCTGACAGCAATCTTTCGGAAAGGGTGGGGAGAGGGGGAATCTCCGATTCAGCCGCCTCGGGAGACAGCCAGAGGGGCAATTCCAGCGCCACAGGTGAATGAAGACCAAATTCCAGTCCGACTCCCTGAAGCGTGTCCTGGCTATCGTGTTAATGGGGGAAACATAAAGTAACTATTACACCACACGGCAGCTTTATTCTTTAAATTAGGCTTAACCTTTGATAATTGGGATCAAAGCCTTGGGCAGCAGTGAAGCTACTCAGAATCGCACTAAGAAAAATGTCCTGGCCGAACACTGCTTGTTTGCAGCTTCCCTCCGAGAAGGCTATTCAGGGAGCGGTAGTTATTTCCACTGCAGCAAAGTCTCTTCTCTGCTAACACCTGAATCTCCTTTTATTTACATTTCGGAGCTGTCCAGAGAATCGTAATGAGTACAAACATGTCAAAACCTCCTTTCTCAAACCTTTTCAAGCAATAGATATACAAGATAAAGAGTATTCCTCCCCCTCGCCACAACCTCGGCAGCAGCCTAACTCAAAGTCTCCGAGACTCAAAGTCTTCCCGTATCAGGTGAGAAGGCGAACGTGCTCTGCGAAATGGCATTCAAATAAACACCTGAACATGGATTTGCCGAGCATGCGGGTGCCGTTTGGTTTGGGAGCCCTGTGTCTGTGCTGTGATATTTGCACTCTGCTTTCAGATAGCTGCTGGGGACTTCCAAAATGTCTCAGCTAGCCGGCGCGCAGCGATAGCTCACAGCAAACATCAGACGGCGGTTCTTCCTCTCCTCCGCAAGTGCACCCTCAGTCTTGTATCTCAGTATTAGTAAAAGATGTCAGCTCGGTTTGTTATATATAATTTATGTTAAGTAAACACCCTTATAACGATTTTTAACTTCAGAAAAAAACAGTGCATGGTCTTTTCTTTATCCAAGCCGTACAGGGTACATTTCTGCTGGCCTTTAACTCTCTTTTATTTCCCTGAGGTGAATCCACAGCTAACTAGAGTATTCCAGGTGGAATTGGAGCATACAGCTCTCTCTATCTTTTGTAGCACCTTTCCAAGAAACACTAAGAACTGTAAGATATTACTGCAGACCTGAGAAAACTAATTAAGCCAGAGCTCCAACTACCCGGCAGCTTGCTCTCTCCCTCCCTCCTAGAAAATACAGGAGAAAGACAGTGCTTTTTAGAGGAAATTCTATAAACAAAGAAGAGCAATTAAGATGTGGCAATGCATTTGATTCAATTACACCATTTTTAAGATAAAATCTGGAATCTGGTGATAAATATAGTGTTTTCTGAGCACAGTGAAGATGCAGGGGATTTTAGCAAGGACGAAATCTACCCTGCTGTAAATTACAAAACACATCCCTTCTTCCAGCCTCATGCAGCTGGCTCCAACTTTGGGCACACAGGACCACTGTGATGTTACAATAGCCCTTTCACATATAATAAATATATGACTATGAAAGCGAGAAAGAAGATCACTAAATATCAGTATTCACAGAAAATGAGAGGGTAATTACAAGCATTTGGGGACTTTCCTACACATTTATAATAGCACCTCAAGTTCAATTGCTGGTCTTCAGTTTGACCCATATACCATGACAGAAATAGATAATGCTATTGCTTCTGACATTGCAACGTAATTAAATAGCTGCTCTGCCCCCATTAACATAGCTGTATCCACTAGACTTTCATTTCTCATCCTCTTTCCAGAACGGCCTCTTACTCTGAAGTAAGTTTTTCTACTCAGACCTATCGACTAAGATGTCTTGGGAAGAGAGATTTTTAGATACCTTCTTCTTGAGCTTTGTAAGGTTTTCACCTACCACCTAATGAGTGAAACTCTAACTCCCAAGAGCTAACAGAACTAATTTTTCTTAAAATAGTCAAGATTAAGAGATTAAAACAAAAAGTCTAAATCATCTTCTCATGTGGCAAAAAACTTCTTTAACAAGTACGTCATGCAGCAAAAGACAAGCAGCTCTCTCCTAAGATATCGGAGCAAAGATGGACTCTTACCTCCTTGAAGCCAGAGAGCCAAGGGCTACCGTAGCTTCGTGCTACGGTAAACCCCGGGCAGCTGTGCTGCGGGCAGTAGGCTGCCCTTACAAACCCTGCCTCCCATCTCTAAAGTCAGGGAAAACGATTTTTGGTGACTGCACTGGTAAAGCCTATTACAGCAAAACACAGCAGGAGATCTGCTTTGGGGCACTGACAGGATCCTTGATCTCTTTACTAAGGCAGCTGGCACACGCACGGTCCTCTAATTCGCTGCCACACACTAATGTCACCTGATTTGCTACCAGAATCTTCCGTCTACAGAATCTCTCCCAGTCCAGAGACAGCATCTTCAAAAACCAGGCGTTTCTTTCCTACTGCTTTCCATTTACGCAAGTTAACTTTATCGGACAAAAAAATCCTGCGGAGGTGGAAGCTAATTCAAGGTAGGTAAGAGCAATCAGGTACACTGGTAAACAACCAGAAACAACTCGGAGGAAAACCATATTTTAAAAGGCTGGTGCATAACACTGGGATTGCACTCGCTCTGCTACTCTACGCCACCTCATTACCTCAGTGATTGCAGAAATCCCGCTACGCTCACTCGGAACATCGCAATAGGATCGGACGCTGAATGCAGCTGAAGACCTATTTAATTAGTAGCTGATCACAAAGACCAGAATTTACTCACTTGTATCTTCTGATAATAGGAAAACAGCTGCAGTTCTTACTAGTGTAGCCATATTTCTACAGTAGACTGTATTATTTTTTAAATTCTGTGTGCAGTCAATCGTATTACCATGCCCTACAGGAGGTTTTTGCTAAGTACTTAAAAAAACCCCCGATGCACACAGTGTAGAAAAGCATCGCAGCGTACTATGAAGACTTACGCTTAATTTTACATTCTTTATTTGGCCAAAATAGTAGTTGTTCTGCACTCATACTCATATTTGTAATAAAAACCCCACTCAGCTGCTCATATACTAAAGAAACAATTCATGACTGAATAATGTACCAGTTCAAAAGCAATCTCTCTAAGCTACAGGAAACCTCTCGAGTTGCTAGTCTGAACAAAATGAAGCCTCAACAAAATGAACCACTTTGAAACTAAATGAAAATTTAGCAAATTGATCTGAACAAGAAAATCTTATGTATAATGCAATGTTTTTAGCCACAATAGAAAAGCCTGTTAGAGATCACGTTTGGGGGGGGGGGGGGGAAATCACACCAATAAATCAAAAGATGGTGTTATTGTTTGTTTGCTCATTTTTCTAAAGCAGGATATTTCATTTTATAACGGGATAGTGGGTTTATAAGTTTGTGTTTAAATAGCAACTGGCAACTACTGAAAGGAAAAAACCAGGAATGGAAATGTTGGGCGTTTTCTTAAAAGGGATGTTCTCTCTTCTGGCTTTAATTTTTAACCCACATTTTGGTGCCCCTGGCACCTCACAAACCTCTCGGCTCCAAAGTTACTCTGAGATCAGTACACCCACCAGGAGTCAGCCCACTCTAAAAAGAAAGCGAGTGTTCGGTTTGCGCACTGCCGTAAGCTAGTGGAGCAAAATGATTGCAGATGAAAATTATGAGGTTGCTGGAGCAATTTATACTGCCAAGACGAAGAGCAGAGGGAGGGACAAGATGCAAATGCTGGAGGTGCAGTCATCCAGCAGCGCAGCAGGAGCGTAAAGGCTAATGGAAGAAGGGGAGAGGGGGACGGTAAGAGGAGGGTTGAAGGCAGTGATTGTATCAAGAATCACTTATTTTTCCAAGTGGCATGCCAGCCACAAGAAAATGTTATTCCCACTGATCCAGTAAATGATTCTGTTTTCCATGGAGGTGGCTTCAAGGCAATAAGGCGCTGGTAGAGAAGAAGGTCTAGTCATGCAAAAGCACAATTTGCTGATTTTGAACAAGAGTCAGATGAGAACACCTTTAGGGAAGACACAGAGCTCAACTTCATCTAGCACGACTAGGACGTAAAATGGCAGTTACACAATTAGCAAGCACAAAAGGCTTTTTTAATTAAAAAAATAAATATGTAAGTAAGGTCAGCAGGCTCAAGGGTGGGTTAAGAGGTGTCAGTGCTGGTGTACGTGCCAGCAGCAGAAAGGGACAGATTTCCCAGACTGAGACAGATACTGGGTTGGGCTTTAAAGAAAGCTACTTCCCAGTCTCGTCCCAGGGGCAAAATTAAAAGTCTGTTGTAACAAGATGAGCAGCAGCATTAGACATGTGGGACTCAACAGGACATTTTACCCATCTGAAGCATTAAGAGAAAGGATTTGCATTGTACATTTGTATGGGAACAAGGGAATTTTTTTTTTTTCTAATTAAGTGGTATTGAAATATGCAAACTGTGCGCTGCTCTCTCACTCTGCTTGAACTAGTGATTTACAATGACAGTTTACTTTTAGTTCCACACCTGGAAACAGGAGATAAATCAAGTGATAAGCTGCCGACGATGGTCTCAAAATGGAGAGCACTTTACCCAAGAGTTCCTTGGAGCTTGCTGAGCTGGCACTGCATTACAGCAGATCCGGCAAGATTATCAATTAACGACAGGAGCTGAAGCCAGTTACGACACTGTAACGAACTCCATTGGCGCGCACTCTGCCTTGGTGTTTTTAAGGGAGAAGAAAGAAAAAAGCTACTGCCTTCAGAAGGTCTTTCAGGAACAAATGAACATTAGCAACCTGCTTTTCATGAGCACCAAGCACGCCTTGTGGTAAAGAAAATTTCCTGCGAGCCCAAGAGCTGCAGGTACCTCTCAGACCTGAGACAAATACCGGGGTAAGGGCGATGGCCTCCGCCCTCACGGCCTGGTGAGAACTGGAAGCAAGGCTCCAAGCGCTTCCCCGGGCTGACGGGCTGCTTGGCCAAAGCAGCAGCCAAACGCCGCGGGGACCGACCCAACACCAGCATGATGTGCGGGGAGGCGCACACACCGCCCCTGTTTGGTACCGCAGCACCCACGGGCACGCAACGCTGGCTGGGGCACTGCTGCACCTCCCTGCCCTGCCGGGGAATAGGGTCAGGGACAGCAAAATCTCTGGCAAAACAGGTCCATTCTCTAATGCCTGCAGTCGCCCATTCCAAGGAGCAGCTTTCCCACACCGTTGGCTGGCAAAGCTCAGCAAGGCTCCCCGCTCCCACGTCTCCTTGGGCCATCCCTGTCTCCTGTCCTGGTTTCAGCTTAATTCAGAGTTAATTTTCTTCCTAGTAGCTGGCACAGTGCTGTGGTTTGGATTTAGTGTGAGAACAATGCTGATAACACACTGATGGTTTAGTTGTTGCTCAGCAGTGCTGACACTAGGCAAGGACTTTCCAGCTTCCCATGCTCTGCCAGGGGCTCAAGGAGCTGGGAGGGGGCACAGCCAGGACAGCTGCCCCAACCTGCCCACAGGGCTATTCCATACCCTACGGCGTCACGCTCAGGATAGAAACTGGGGGGAGTTGGCCGGGGGGCAGCGATCGCTGCTCGGGGACGGGCTGGGCATCGGTCAGTGGGTGGGGAGCAATTGCACTGTGCATCACTTGTTTTGTATATTCTTTTATCATTACTATTATTATTATCATCTCTTTCTCTGCTGTCCTATTAAACTGCCTTTATCTCAACCCACGTTTTTTTAGGGGTTTTCCCCCCAGTTCTCTCCCCCATCCCGCCGGGGCGGGCGAGGGTGAGCGAGCGGCTGGGTGGGGCTCGGTTGCCGACTGGGGTTAAACCACAACACCCCCAGCCAGGACGGGGGACCGGGGAGCCTCTCTCGCAAGCCAGCCAACACTTAGGCCATATTGCCAACACCCTGGAGCAAAGAGGGGGCATCGGAGTTGGCAGCAAAGAAAAACACAGAAAAACCCGGAGGCCAGAAAACAAAACAGGGGCACAGAGAAACCAGGCGCAGTGGTGAAGATTGACTTCTGTCTCCTGGAAACAGTTTCAAGAAAACCCCGCAGCACGGTTATGCGGAGCCGCTCTGGGGTTTGCCTGCCCCCCACCAGCCAGCCTGGCAGCCTCCCCAGCAGCGTGCCATTGGTTTTCAGTGTAATGTGTCTGGGAAATCTAATTGTTTCTCGAAGCACTTTCTAGCTTGCGAAGTTCTTTAGAGCTGCCGTGCTCCGTGGCAATCAAAGTGTCTAAATAAATATGCAAAAGTGTGCTCAAGCCAGAAAGCCTTCCAAGGAACCAAGAGGGTTTTCTTCCCCATTCAGAGTGGATCCGAGTAGTTCACAGTTTGTTTTTGTCAATACCGGGCACTAGAGCGCGCGTACGGGTACAGAAGGGTGCAACGTCTTACCCTCTTGCAGTGCACCAATTCAACAGGAGTAACGCCAGAGACATGAATGCAAGACATTAGCAGCCAAGAAACACACTCACACACGCAATTTAAGCTGTTCTGTCTCAAAGCTAATGGAAAGCCTCTCTTAATATTGCATGTAGAAATGCCTGATAGTTGTAAATAACTTTTTCTGTGTTTAGTTCATATATAATGAAACAGCAGTGAGCAAATGCGGCTCAGTAATCAAAAGAAGAGGCTGCTCAGGCAAATGCATCTTCAAGCCTGGATGCCAGAGCCACTCTCACTGTGCCACAGACTAATGGATTTCAGCGACAAAACACGAGTGTTATACCTTTAACTATTAGCTTTGTTATGCAGCTTTAAAAGCAAAGCAGTTGTTCCCACTTCCAAGCAGGAAGCTCCTATTCTCTCTAAGTGAAAATGCAAACCATGAGTTAACTTTTGATTAGGAAAACCAGACTAGTGATAATGCACAGCCATAGCTATGCTTTAGAAGAAAACGAAAACGTAAAGCCTTGAATCTGAAGGTCAGGGTTGCTCCTTCCAAAGGCCTCCTTGGTGGAAAAGTTTAACATTTCTTGTTATCTTGGTTAGGCCATAAGCTAGTTTTTGGTTTAAGGGGCTCTTACATCATGCCGAAGCCAAGCACAATGTGTGTCAGCACTCCCGGGCTTGGTAGAGCAACAGGGCCCTTTAGACACCAGTTCTTGCCTCCAAATTGACACACAGTTTGACTTGTCAGGACCAGGACACTGTGCCGGGCTGGGGACTGCACCCGTCCCCAGGTGAACAAGTGTCTCCCATCCGAATGCGTAGGCTCCCTAGCAGTGGCACCAAGGAAAACGAGCTGCTTCATCTCAGAGAGATCACAGCTGTACTGTGCTGGGTACGATACAGACCCCAGGCAGAAAGGTAATTCCTGCATGAACACAGGAAAACAGGTGAAATGGATAAATGCCCAGGTAAACTGTAGAGGTCTGCATCAGCGAATGCCACCGGTACTTTTTCTTGCTGTTTTTTTTTTTGCTTTGTTTTGTTTTGTTTTCTAATAGATTGGAAATAGGAAGACACCACAGGTGTTAAGAAATTTCCCCAACATCACAGAGGAAGCACTATCCTGTGGCAGAGCATCACCAGACCTGGATGCCCACATGAAGCATTTCCTTCTCAGCTCTGATGTCTTCCTGGACAAACTTACCAGCCAGAGCAATGGGAAAGCATTGCTGCAGCCCCTTCTCATGGTTAACACATTCAGACTGTGCTGACAGATGTCTTTTCAAACATCTTGGGAAAAAAAAAAAACAACAAAAAAACAAAATAAAAATCTTACTGGTTAAAAAAAAGAACAAAATTCCATAATTTACAGAAGAACATCTCCATGCTTGTTTGATGTTCAGTGCTTTACTACGACAATTAAATGATTTGAAAACAAAACCAAGTGACAGGTATATTTTTTCAAGATCACTGATCTTTCAACTAGGGGAAAAAAAATCCCAGCTTTAATTGCACAAAGCTGCATATCATACTTTCCTCTCTTGAGATTTCATTATAGGCCTGAAACCAGAGAATTGCATTGCCAGCTCTTGCCTGCTCTTCCAGCTATTTCTGGTTTTTAATAATTATTCATTAATTGCACACTATGATAAGATCCTTGCTGTTTTGAAACATTTTCCCTCTGGCCCCCATACTATTAAAGACCCTGATTGCCTGCCAACAGCGTAAAATTAAAAATCAAAGCACTACCTCTGAAAGGTTTAATATGTGCCACATTGAAAGAGTTTCTACAGCTTACAGCCATGTAATTGCATCACCGGCTAACTGCACAATCTCTCTCAGCGTTTGAAATGTTTTCCTTTGAAACATCAGCCAGCTGAGAGCAGAGGTTTTGTTTAACACCCTGATTTACTCTCCGTGCATGCCAGATTTTGGTACGTCTCCTGTGTCCTTCCCCGTTTCTTCTCTGCTGTGCCTGGGACAGGGGAGAGGGAAAGGCTCGGCCGCCGGGCCGCGAAGCACCCTGCTCTCGCTGGGGAGAGCAACGAGGGGGGGAAAAGAAGAGTCACCAGGAGATTAAAACCAAAAAGCAGGAGATTAAAACCAAAAGCATTTCATCAGATGAACATCCTCTCTCTGCCCAACTCTCAAAAGCAGATGTTTCTTTGAATCCTCCCCTTCTCCCCCACGTTACAGACCCCTCTCCCCCTTTCCCGGTGCCGCAGGGACTCCCCGCTCCTGCCAAAGCGGCGGCTCCTGAAATCTCCCCTCCTGCCCCGGGCTGCCAAACCTGGCTGGACCCAGCCTGCTCAGCCCACGACCAAAGGAGGCCTTTCCATTTAACCATCGCTCTTTTGTTTATGGCTCCCCTCTCGAAAAGGGATGAAGTTTCCACCCTTTGCCAGCGGCCACGCGAAGGAGCGGGTACACCGTGCCGCTGGCTGGAATAAACCCCAGCGGCTCCAGTGACAGGCAGCAATTCACAGTCGTGTCCTTTCGCTGAATCCGCCGAGATCTAAATGTTATTTCTTCATCTAAAAATCTCATTTCTAAATCTTATTTCTTCATCATAAGGGTCATATGGATAAGGACAGGTCACCAGCGACCAGCCTAGAGCACGCATCCTTACTACGGAGGCAGCCTGAAGAAATTTGTGCAATTGAGTTGATCAAAGCTGGTTTAGACAAAGAAAACTGTGGAGACGCAGCTTGCATTGATCGAAGTGTAGTCATGATGTGCCAAAGGGGAATAAAGATGCCCTTCACACAGTTTGGCCGCTTTAATGATTTCAATATTAACAGTGCTCTTTCCCAGAAAAAGGCAATTTTCTACCTTTGGTTTTTTGGACCTTGTGATTATGACAAGTGCCAAAAACTGTTTAATGCTTATAAAAGCGTACCTTAGAAAGATATTCCTCTGTAAGCCCTCAAATGAAGAGGTTTTGGTTATTTGTATCTGCTTGTGCACCAATACACACTTTTCTTTTAACTCAAAATCTCGGGTCCTGCCTGCACTGTAATCAGGTTGTCCTTCCAGTTCATCAGGTTTCACTTTCACAGTTCTTCTGAAAATCAGCTCCTGTAGCCTCTGTAGAGCCTCCCTGGAAAGCCGGGTGGGTTTGCCTTCATTCCTCCCTAACCTGCAGGTCGGTATTTGTCTCCGTTATTCCCATACTATCATAGCAATTAACAACAGGGACATTGTAGATAAGATTAGCTATTTTGTTAAGACAAAGTATATCTCTTCATAATAGCTTTAGGGAGCCAGAAAAGGAGCTGTCCTTCACTTTGTTTTCTAAGTTGGGATTTAGAGGTTGTATAATAAAAGGCACACTTTGTTTTGCAGAGATTTTCTGTATTCCGGGCTGTTTTCTGAAGAGGAGGGAGGCTGCTGGTGCCGGGGCTCTTCAGCCTCTGGTGCCTGCATGTGGGGAGGAAGGGGCACAGAGAGAAGTCTGAAGGGGTAAATTTGTAAATGTGGATTTAGGCTTATAACAGCAGGTACTGAGACCTTAAAGATCTTGGCCTGACTCAATTCTAAAGCTTGGGCCTTAGAGTCTAATTTAAAACAAAATTAATGTGTCATAGTTTTTTTTTTTTACTGAAATTGTACAGATTTATGTTTGAAGGAATTTTCTGGAGCAGAAAGTCAAACTGCAGACACAAAGAGCACTTCCCCCCAGATTTGTGAGGATTTCCATGCAAATTGGTGCTCTGTAGGGCATGTTCATTTGAAATCGGGAGATCATGAAGTAGAGATGAACAGTATCATGTTAAGGACGAAATTATTAAATGAGAAATCCTCCAAGATATATATAAAATAACCCAGCACTTTCATTCAGGATCAGTCTCTGTTCCCGGGGGAAAGTCCCTCTGGCAGCGGAGCACAGGACAGGCTGCGTACCAAGTTCTGCATCGCCCAGGGACATCCCCACTGCCACGCACCACCACTCCATGGGTGAAGGGCCATCCCCAGAATGTGGCAGAGGAGCATTTAGAGCCCTGAAAGTTCACAGAGTTGGTCACCGATTTTTCAGGGAGTGCTCCTGCTCCTCCGCCTTCCCCATCTGGCCCAGCAGGCACACTGGGGGGGCTGGGGGGCACGCTGCCCTGGGTGCACACCATGCTGGGCACATGCTGCGCTGCACCCAGCTCCCCAGCGGGAAGGCAGGGGGAATCTGCACCTCTTCCTTTCCGATCCCCCCTCTTCTTTTGTCTCTCTCCCTTCTGGACCCACCTCGTAGCATTTAGACATCATTCCTCTCCTGGTCTGGCTCTGCGCCACCAATGCAAGAAGGAGCCTGGTGTGTGCAAATCTGCTTTGCACCTCCCCGCCTTTTCCTGCACCCCAGTGTGAGCCTGTAGCTGCCCCTTCTCCCTGAACGCCTGGCCTTTGCACTCCCTGTGCACAGAGGAACAACGGAGATGACAAAACCCCATACTCCTGAGACGGTGCAGACATAAAATCCGTTGTGCATGGACTGTCAGGCGCAGAGGTATTTTTTTCCCTGTCTAAAAGGACGGTACATAGACTTGTACCTTGCCTGTGCAAATGAGCGGCATTGAGGGGAGACAGCTGCCTGTTGCCAGGCCTGGGGCAGTGAGGAGCGAGGCCACGCTGCTGCCCTGCATGCTCTCGGGGGAGAGAAGCCCTCCCAGAGCTGGGGGGGGGGCACATGACGGCAGACAGGGAGCAGACCGGGCCCTCTGAGACCCCGAGAAGATGCACCACTGTGAAATGAGATGATTTAAGCAGTTACAGCCATGATGTTCGTGCAGCAACCTGCTATACCAATTTCGTATAGCCGCTTTGTGTTGCAACCAATTAGCTCATTAAGGGAAGTGCCTATTCAGATGATGATGAACCGGATCTACACAGGTTGGCTATCCCAGATGTTAAAATATTCTCCTCAGCAGCACACACAGGTTTTATCTTAACTTTTTTTCTTCTTTTCTTTTTTTCAAATACAGAAAGATTGGACTGTCCACTGGCTGGACGCACACAGAACAGGTAATACACACCTGGAAACACTGCATCTACCTTGTCCCGCAGCTCATGCGTTAACTCCTCTGTCACTTTGCTGAGCAGCAAGGAGCAAAGGCCTGACCCCGTAATGAGGTATTTGGGCTGAATTATCTTCCCTTGCTTCTTCTGATCCTGGCATCTTATATAAATTAATGGCTGGAATACAAAGCTGAAATGAAAGCAGAAGGAAAGCACTCAAAGTAACACCAAGGTTGCTGTAGGCACTAAATAACAGATCAGGCTCTCAGCTCACAGCTGATACACGCTGTCACGTCAAAGGCAGCACATCTCTCCAGTTATCTTTCCCTTTACCAGCACCATCCTCATTCCCCTAGTTCTGCGTTTGGGATATGATAATCATTAACTTGAGGGTACTGCTGGAGCCAAAGGTGCTAACCTTATCTCTAAAAGGCAAGCCCCTTGCGTTGCAAAGGGAAGAAGGCTTTATTCCAAGTTGTAATGTCAACTTTTCTTTACTGCAATCTGACGTTGCTCACACAGACAAGCTGGAGATACAGCAACAAAGCCAAGAAGAGAAAACAGAGTTCCCAGCAGGATTCACAGAGCAGGTTAAACATTAAAAGGCATATTTGTACCTGCAGGACAGGCTTAAGAAGTACCCAGGAATCCTGCACTTCCCACAAGAAGAGTAATTGCTTTCTGGGGCTATTTTAAACTAAGAACATTGCCCATTCTTACCCCCTCCTGCACTGGAGCGGCTGCCTTTTTTCTTCCCCTATTCAAAAAACAACAGTGAAAAATCTCTCCTAACTTTCCAGTGTTGTAATGCTGCAACATTACAACACTCCTGTCCCTGTTAGCCAGCAGTATCAGAAAGATTGCACCACTTTTTTTTTTTTTTTTTTCCTCCTTCTTTTTCAAGTCCACATAGCAAAGAACAAAGACTTGGGTTCTAAAACCTGGACTCAGCCACCCACCACCCTGGATGGACAAGCGGAGTCACGTAACACCTGAGAGCAGACAGTGCCTTGAGCTAACCTGCCCGCTTGCGTCCCAGCACCAGGACGCAGAGGCACGTGTCAAAGCTGTTTATCGTTGCTGCCAATGTTACATGAGTTGGTGACACCCCAAAGTCCTGAGGCTGAAGAGACAAATCCCTTTCAAGACCTGTTTATGCCTCTGTCGGCTCTTGCCTCCATGCACACAGAGATACTTCCATATGCCAAGCCACCAAGAAGAGGGTGGCAGGAGGGGACACCACAGCCGAGCATAGGAAAGGCTCCCACCTCTTCGTGCCAGGAGGGATCAGATTGCAACACACTCCGACAACTGAAATAATCCTGGATTATTTCTTACCAGAGACACACAGCAAACTGCATTTAATCCACAAACCATTAAACTGCCCAGTGTTTCTCACGCAGAAAAGATCTAGCGTTTTGTTGCTACTCTACAAATAATCTCATTAATAAACAGGTTAATGTAGTCTAGTTCCAGCTGCACTCTTCTGAATTGCAATAATGGCTAGTCCTACCCACAGATCCTGCAACTGAAGCTAATGGAATGGCTCATTTGCTAAAAATAAGTTAAATATCCCTTTCTGCAACATTATTGCCTAGGATGATGATACAGGTAAAAGTGAGGAAAGGAAAGACTACACCATATTTTTCCTTTACTAGTCATGTGGGAACAACATGCTTAATCACCTGAATAAAACCCGTATTGCACACTGCCCAAACAACTATCTGTACAAGCCCTTCTGCTGTACTGGCAATTTCTTTAAAAATTAAAAATCGAAAACTTCATCAAAAAATATGTTTCTGGCTCATGCAAATATTTATGTTCAGTCTATAACCCAAGGAACTGTATTATTCTCTGGTCACATCTCTGATTAATGCTAATGAGATTTTGATGAACCCAGAAAAAATACCAACAGTTGTTACATGTCACAGGTAAAATATCGTCCCTTTTTTTTTTTTTTTAATATACTTGGAAATGAGCTTGAAAGATGTCACTATCTTAGCAGAAACCATCTAATGGGATGTGTACGCTCAGGGAACCAAGGAGCACAGTTATAATTAAAGTTTCATTATCGTTTCCATTAGAGAGCAGTTTCTGAGGGGTTTGATTCACCAGTAAAAACTGGCTCCATGACGATGCTTTGTACGCAAGGTCCCCATACGTGCCAGAAACAGCAGGTAACTCATAACATGCTACGGTCGTGCCGGCCTCAGCAGCGGCGCTGCACGTCTCGGATGGGGCACAGCAAACAACCAGGGAAGCAGCGCCGGCTCGGCGGGCCCGACGCACGGCTGGCGGCAGGCGCTGCCGCCGCTTTCTGAGGGAGGGGAGCGGCTGCGCCCGGCTCTGCAGCCCTGACCTCCCAAACGGGCCCTCTCGCTGGCGAAGACTGGCGCACACAACATACACCCTCCTGCCATAAATATTCTCACTGCTCCGGGGGGAAGAGGGGGCGGCCTGGCCCTTATTTTGACTTGGTAATTACAGGGCACAGAAGAGAAAATTGACAAATACCAACGGCTTGTAAGAGAGCGTTCCCACCCATGCGGCACACAAACCGGGCCTGCAGGTAGGGCACGAGGCAAGTTGTCCACGCGAGACTGATGAGGAAGATGAGCGCACTTTACTTTGTAAAGCCAATAGGAAAGCCCACGCGATTTTCATTAAAGACAACTCATTCACCCCATACCAATAAAAGCGTATCCAGGTCACTGGGGAATTTGCTGTCGACTCCGTCAAAGCTGCCGCTGGCTAAGCCTTCTCCGACAGGTTATAACCAAAATGATGCTCAGACCAGGCGTGAATTTATTAGAGGGAAGGAGCTGAGGCTTTCCACATCCCTCGTGCTCCCGTCCTCCTCACAAACTGCAGCTCTACAGGCTGTCTCAGATTTTGTCACCACACCGCAACTTGAAGGGCACCTTTCATTTACAACAATAAAAGACTTTGTCAGTACAAAAGCAGTAGCACTGTAGTATCAGTATGGCACCATGATACATTCAAATGTGGAATACAAAGATATGGAGGGGAAAAAAAATGCCCAGTGCTGCACCAAATGCTTTTCAAGTCTACAATCATGGAGTCACTCAAGTGTGCTGTACATCATCTCGGTGTGCAAAGCCTCAGCAGGTGAGCAGAAAGCAGCGTTTGCAATAGAGATCAGGATTCCAGACAAAAGATGTGAAAACACAGTTTGGAGGGGTGAATTGCTTATTAGCTCGAACAAAATTAACTGAAAGCTTTATCAGATTAAAAAAATAATTGAAAATGTATCAGTATTTAACAGAGACTACGTGCAGGAAAATAAACCCACAGTAAATAGCATGACAAATCCACAAGTTCAAGCATACATACGCTGAAGGCCAGAAGTGAAGATCTATCCCATGTGAATAAGAGGAACCAGGTGGCAATACTGCAGTCAGGTGAAAAGAGGTGAAAACCTATTTTAGCTTTAAGCAGTTCATGCAAAATTAATGTTTCACTTATTTATGAGTTGAGAGGTGCACATTACACAGTACCTCAGCCCTGGTGAGTGACCAGAGGCACCGAGACCACCTTTCATATCAGGATGAAGTTACATCTATAAGGCAGCATGTACAAGCATGTACTTTTTAATTAAAAAGTCAACCCACCTTTTTAAACTATTCATCACAGTTAATCCTGTCCCCTTCATAAGCGTTTACTGTCAACAGAGCTCTTCCCACGCTGTCCAAAGGCACAATGTGCTAATGCGACACTGACATGATTTTAGTGACTGGGAAACAGGAGCAGAGGAACTCTCCTGACACCGAACACCAGTCTTTGACCCACACGTCGACCTTCTAAGGCCACAGGAAAAGGACACAAGCCAAGAAGCCTAGCGGGCGTAAATCAAAAAAAACCATCATCTTGGATCCTGCTTTCTCCTTTCAAGGTAGAGACACAGAAATTCACAGCAAACTGGACTCAAACGGGCCAACACACATCCACAAATCTGGAAAGCCTACAACGCTGCTGAAATATGAACAAGTTGCTTTTTCCACCTATTTTGGTCATTTCACTCAGCACAGCAAACGCACAGGGCTAGACCAAGTACTTTTCAACTCTACAAATACGGAGCCACACAGGTGCGTTTTGTTGCAGAGCATCCCGGCTCGTTTCCCCACTGGCCGCGGAGAAGTTGCCCATTTGTCCCTCCCAGGACCTCCAGCACAACCCCAGGCTGTGGCTGCGGCACCTCCTTCGTGCCACCACCAGCAGCGCGCAGCGAGCAGATGGAAAACCGAGTTTATGCTAGCGCAGGCCTATTGACGGGGCAAGGCTGGCGGGTCAGAAGCGGCGGATTCGGTTCAACTTGCTGAAACATTAGTTTGCTTCCCTTGTCAGTGGAGCACTTTGCAATAGATCTTCCTGAATAATTCATCGAATGGGTCTTCATGCGTGCACTGTAGTGTTTGATTTTCCAACATGCTGCACTAATCTATAAATACTGACTATAAACATTCCTAGCAGATAGCTTTATTTTATGTTCCATTGGTCTTTTTTTCCTTTTAAGTGTAGCAGGAGACAGCGCAGATATTTTACTGTCTCCCCCTCTCAGCAACACCAAACGCTACATTAGTGTTATTAACATATGCATTAGCTCAAGCTGATCCGCTCTCCCAGCTGCTCCTCGCAGCTCCCCGTGAGAGGCTGCAGCAGTGAATCAGATAGCGCTAATGAGCGTGTTAATGAAGTTCCCGCAGTTGAACGCGGAGCTGGGAGAGGGGCATTAAAAGCTTATCCTGTAGTCTTGAAAACTGAAATGGTTCATGGCAATTGATTTTATTTATTTATTT
>VZTL01017304.1:332-12332 GCA_013400535.1 Scopus umbretta
AAAAGTAGGTATAAAAATCCAAGCTATGGATTGGAGTAGCAATGGTAAACTTTTGCCAGAAAATGCTTCTGAAAGAGTACCGCTGCGCATTCCATAAGTCATCCACTGTAATTCTGCCTTCCCAACATATTGCTAAAAAGTTAACGTAATGGGACTCTGTACTACACTATTTTGTAGGGAAAGAAACAGGAATTTTTCCTGACTAAATTTTTCCTCAGAAACTTCCAAGAAAGACAGAAAGAAAACAGAAGGAAAGGAAAAGAAACCAATGACCTTGCACAGGGAGAGGAACAGTAAAATAGGCAGATACAGGCTCCCTCCATACCAGCTGAAAGGCAAATATGTATTTAGATGACAACTTGTAGGTTAAGGCCCTTAAGGAAGCGACAAAACATGGTTTTCTATAGCTTCTTGAAAAGTGCCATTATGTTTTACCACATCAGTGGTCTGCATGTAACAGTTCTCAGACATTTTTATACATCCCTTCCAGAGTTCCTAACAGCACTCCTTCCATTTCTACCAGATTACAGCGGTCCTTGAGGACCTGTGGAGGAAATGGGCTGGATTTCAGTAGAATAATTTTAAATAGTTTACACAATTTATTCCTTAAATCCTAAAGCAATGCTATTAAGGTTTAAGAACAAAATACACATATGCAAGAATAAATTAATGGTTTTATAATTGACACTGAAACATTCAGAAATATCTTGCTGCTCTCTTTGACATCTTCTTCCTGTAGAGTGTAATGCAGAAAGAAGGGAACTTTGCCTAGTAATAAAGCATGCGGTCTAGTACACCTATTGTGTAAGTTTGTATGGCTAACATTAAAAGATGTTAGACCTGACTTCTGTGGGTTTCCCTCAGACTAAGGATATTCATTTAACATAGTTTGGGTGATTTAATTAGATGTAACAGGTAAGTAGTATTCACATATTAATAAGAACAGCCTATAGCAGTAATGGAAAATCAATCTGTCTGGATGTTTTGCAGAGCTTCCAAGAGATAAGAAGCAATAACCTATTGTGAAAGGGATCATGGTGTGGGACAAGGAGAAGAACACGTAAAGAAGAGATATGATTCCTCCTCTGGAGTTCTTACAAGTGACCACAAAAGATGGAGGCAGTTTAAAATGATGCAACGTTCTGGAGAAACTAAGTTTTGCAACTTCCTTTATCCTGAATTTTAATAGTAAATCTAATAAAAATTCTTAATGTAACTTGTGACAAGGCTCCAAGAGTCCTGTGAGGTTAAAGAGCATCTTACTGAAGTCTCAGTTACGTCCTTCTATACAGTTGGCAGTGTTTAACAGAGTCTTGCTCTTGATGTCCTTCCATCATCTTTCTCATGTACAAAAAGGTATTTAAGAAATGTCTCCTATCAGGCCATCTATGATATAAGGGATCACCGTGCACCTGAATACGTAACGCTGTCAACTACACTCACTCTTTTTGCACAGTAGTTCCATCTACCTGGCTAAAGTATCTACTATACATTTATCCCACCAAACTCACACAATCTAAATCCACTGTTACCAATCACGGGAGCATGAGGCTTGAAGATTATTTGGTCCAGTGCTTGTGAAATCTGTTCATTAGACTTCAAACCAGCACACTGGTGCATAAATACTGTTCCTTACAGCTGCATTAAAATCAGTTAAGACTCTGCGTGCGTATGCGCTCGGCACAAATGTATTAGTTAATAAGGATGCCAGGGGTTTTAACCACATACATACACAAAAACGTACACTTAAAATTTAGATTTTCAAAATGTGGTACTTCACTAGTTCTATGCATTTTAGTAATAAGGGCAAGAACTTTCCATATGTAATTGACAAAATAAATTAGTTTGTTTATTAGCTTAAAAACAACAAAAAGTTCTGGTGGTATATGTCAATAAATGAAATATTTGGGTGAAATGATGGGAAATACTTGAAAAGTAAAAGCAAAAAGGATTTTTTGCAGCTTATATATCAACTTAAGAAAAACCCAAACCCAACATGTCAAACACAATCTTTTCTTTCCACTGTCAAACAGTTTTAATACTATATTATAAATACCCAATATCTAATTTTGAACTAATATTTTATTGAAAGTAACTAACACTGTCATTGCGAAAGTAATTTAAAACCATATAGTAGTTGGTCTTGAAACATGATGGCACATCAAGATAATTATTCAAAGTTAATGAGTAAGAGGCTGATGATCCCCTCTTCTGTTGCTGTATATTGGCTCATGACAAAAAAGGTATGAAGCAGCAGACAACAGGTAAGTTCTGCAAGTGTTCCAGCATTTTTTCTAAGGGAAAGTTTCTCTGCTATTTAGTTTTTCTTACTGTTTCTTGGTTATAAAATCAAGAAAATAAAATCCGTCTACATAAATCTATACTATTGCTCTGCACAGGATTGTACCATACAACAGTTTTACTTTAGTTTTTTTTTTTTTTTTCTTTCTTTTTCAGAGCACATATTATATGCTCTGTAAACAGCTCTTAGAAAATCTGCCACTTCGCTTCTTTACTACTTCAGGAATTTCAATACATTTTTTTCTCTCCTGTCAATTAAGTATTTCTTTAAAAGGCCATGGCATAACTTCTGCTGCGTAAATGGCAGAAAGATCCCAATGAAATTATACTATTTTTAATAGCTGGCAAATCAGGAGTACAACAGAGTTTGTTTTAAATTAACACCAAAAGGAGGATCACTTGCATACTAACATTTAGGAAATGCACAATGTGTCCTGCCTATAGTAAGCTTGGTATTATAGGGAATTGTCGTGGTTTAACCCCAGCCAGCAACTAAGCAACACACAGCCGTTCATTCACTCCCCCACCCTATGGGAAGGGGGAGACAATCAGAAGGGTAAAAGTGAGAAAACTCATGGGCTGAGATAAAGACAGTTTAAAAGGCAAAGCAAAAGCCGCACACACACAGAAAGCAAAGCAAGGAATTCATTCACTCCTTCCCATCAGCAGACAGATGTTCAGCCATCTCCAGGAAAGCAGGGCTTCATCACATGTTAACGGTCACTTGGGAAGATGAATGCCACCACTACAAATGTCTCCCCACTTCCTTCTTCTTCCCCCAGTGTTATTGCTGAGAATGACATCATATGGTGTGGGGTGTCCCTTTGGTCAGTTGGGGTCAGCTGTCCCAGCTGTGTCCCCTCCCAACCTCTGTGCACCCCCAGCCAACTTGCTGGGGCGGTAGTGTAAGAAACAGAAAACACCTTGATGCTGTGCAAGTACTGCTCAGCAATAACTAAAACATTGGTGTGCTATCAACACTGTTTTCAGCAGAAATCCAAAGCATAGCCCCATACCAGCCACTACTATAGACAGTCATACTACCTAAGTGAGAAGATCACCAAAGCTTGGATGTAGGCAATAAAAAATCTGCAGTCATTCAACTTTGAGCTAGACTTTAAAACAACCTTTTATATTTGAGACCACAAACTTGTGTCCTTATTGAATTGCTCACACATTTGACAACACTTAGAAAAACAACTACAGATGTTGTGGGCCACCAAATACATTCATAATTCATTGTTGGCAGATAATTGCACCTACAGTATTATGAGACAATCATTAAAAGTCAGAGCTTGGGTACATTTCACTAATCATTTAAGCCTGCGAGGGGGAAAAAAAATTATGGTATTCAAAGAACAAGAATGGTCCAGTCTGTGCCCTGCCCGCTCTGCCCTTTGCAGTTGTCTATAGCTTCTCTCTGTGCTTCACAACGTTTACTTGCCAAACCTGTACTCATTTGGATTACAGAAAAATCACAGTTCATGAGGTTGTAAAGTTCATTTCAAGAGAAAGCATTCCTTCCCAAGGAAACTCACCAAAAAAAAGGGAGAAAAAAATCTCCAATAAAATTAGAAAAGCACATAGAAATCACTACCCCTTTCCTAAGTTAATTTCCAAAGTATATTTTCATTTCTAAGAAAGAAAGAAAATTGGGGTGGAAGGGCTTGCCATACTTTGTACAGAATGAAGATTATACATGCAGAAGTATTTCCGTCTCTGCAGAGAGACCTAATGTCTCCATCATGTCATTTTGATACAAAAATGACAATTCTTAAACCCACCTATGATTTTTATATGTGTAGTTCTGCAGCCAAAACACTGGACAGAAAAAGGGGGAATGCCTCAATTCTGATCCTGGACGTGCCATTCCCACAGATGCACTGTGTGGCACTGGTTAAGTCACTTACTTAACCACTTAATTTCTAACTGCCCAACCTGTAAAAACTGGGTAATGATATTACACGCCATTTTCAGAGATGAGACTAATGAACTGCTCACACAACGTGGTGAGGTATGAGGACAGAAGGTCAGGCAGAAGCATGAAGCATTACTATTTCTTCTGCTGGCACAAAAAATTTAAGACTTTTTTTAATTATACAACTTTAGGTTTGTTTGCCATTGATAAAGAAATAAATATAAACACAGGAATCACCTAGAGAAAATAACATGAATGGATAGATGATCATTTTTAACTTCCATACCTATAGCCTAATAATACATTGTCCAAAACAAAAAACAGTAAAGGGGTATATAATTTGCATTTCAATAGTCTTAAATGTCCATGCAATGCGATGAGGTTTCCAATCTCTCTCCCATTCAGAGATACCCAAATATCTTCTGAGTTGTTCACTGCATTGCAGTATTTTTTTAGCAATTGCACATCACAATATATTAGTATTGTTTCTTACTTGTATTTATTTTCAGTAATACAATTTGAAAGGTACTAATATTGTTATATTACTCTGTGGCATTCAAGAAAACAGTTACTAATACAATATGAAGGGAAGGACGCTAACAAGAGAGAAAGCTGTTAATAGGATAAACCAGCTTTTCCTGGAAAAAGGACAACCTAGCCTTTAAGTATTTTAGAAAACCATTTTCAACTCTTCTTGAGAAAGAGCGGTAAATGAATGTGGCAAAGAATAAAATGCCATTTGTAATGTTGCATTTAAGTTAGGAGTCACTCTTCAGTTCTACTTCAGATACTTCCAAAAGGGGAAACCTGCGTCAAGGAATGCTACCTAGACTTTTCTAGAGAAAACAGATGCAGCAAAAAGGGAGCCACGGAGGATCTCCATCCCTTGTTGCATGCAGGGGGAAACACGGTCACCAGGGATGAGGAGAAGGCTGACGTACTTAATGCCTTCTTTGCCTCAGTCTTTAATACCAAGACCAGTTCTTCCCAGGATATCCACCCCCAGGAGCTGGAAGACAGGGGCAGGGAACAGGCTAAACCCCTCACAATCCAGGAGGAAGCAGTTAGCAACTTGCTATGCCACCTGGACCCTCATAAGTCTATGGGGCCGGATGGGATCCACCCGAGAGTGCTGAGGGAGCTGCCGGAGGAGCTCTCCGTCATTTATCAGCAGTCCTGGTTAACAGGGGAGGTCCCAGACGACTGGAGCCTGGCCAACGTGACGCCCATCTACAAGAGGGGCCGGAAGGAGGATCTGGGGAACTACAGGCCCGTCAGTCTGACCTTGGTGCCGGGGAAGATTATGGAACGGTTCATCTTGGGTACGCTCAATGAGCACATTCACAACAACCAGGGGATCAGGTCTGGTCAGCATGGGTTCACGAAAGGCAGATCCTGCTTGACCAACCTGATCTCCTTCTATGATAAGGTGACCCGCCTAGTGGACGAGGGAAAGGCTGTGGATGTTATCTGCCTCGACTTTAGTAAGGCCTTTGACACTGTCTCCCACAGCATTCTCCTGGAGAAGCTGGAGGCTCATGGTGNAGGGTGTAGTGAGGAGGGTGTTGGTCTCTTTGCCCAAGCAACCAGCGATAGAATGAGGGGTAATGGCCTCAAGTTGCACCAAGGGAGGTTTAGATTGTATATTAAGAAAAATTTCTTTACTGGAAGAGTGGTGAGGCATTGGAACAGGCTGCCCAGGGAGGGGGTAGAGTCCCCATCCCTGGAGGTGTTCAAAAAACGTGTGGATGTGGCACTTCAAAACATGGTTTAGTAGGCATGGTGGGTTTTTTTTGTGTTGTTGTTGTTTGTTTGTTTTGTTTTGTGGTCTGTGGGTTTTGGGGTTTTTTTTGGGGGGGGAGGGGGTTTGATGGTTGGACTAGATGATTTCAGAGGTGTTTTCCAACCTTAATAATTCTATGATTCTATGATTCTACGATGTAATGCAGAATAACTTTGTTATTTTCCAGGAACTTTCTGTAGGCCATGTTCATCCTGATTCTACACACTCAACTCACAGTGCTGCCAACAGGATATTCTACAAAGACTGCAGGTACGATATCACGCTATGTTCTATCACATGTAAAATTAGCCTGAGGTTCCCAGGCATCAAAGGCAAAGTTGTTTGCACTGAAAAAATTAAGACTGACAGTGCTTCTTTGCTTGAAATTTGAAAAAAACCCACATGGTTGATTTAAGAATGATATTCCCTGCGCCTGAGAGCATGTTAGCAAATGCAGACATTGTTCTTACAGATGAAAACCAGATTCACGTTATGAAACCAATGCTGTCAGTCACTGCAGTTCAGCCACGCACTTTGTCAAGGTAATGGCCAGTGCCAGATAGGTACCCAAGAACGCAGAAAGACACACTTGCAATAAGCCTCGCATACCCTCCTCTACCCCTGACTCTTCTAGAGATTAACATTGCTAGCTCCACCCAGCTCCTCAACTCAAGTAAGTGCCACTACAGTCTCCTTTGGAGACCACAGGAGGCAAGCTGCTTCCACTGGTTTTACTGCCCCGCCCACCCTGGGCCAATCATTCTCTCTTTCTGAACAACTGAATGGTTTACTATTTCTACACCATCCTTGCACACAACATTATTGTCTTTATATGAAAAGAGAAAAACATTCCCCAAACTGAAAAACTTTATTTAGCCATTGCTCGTATAACCACTTTTCTTTCTATAAACCCTACTGACAACTCTGCAGGGTTAAAAAAAAAAACCCAAAAAACCCCAAAACAAAACCAACCAATCTCTGCTGGCAACTATGTAAGATAAAGTATACTGAGATTCCCATACTGTAGCATCAGCCTTGCTATTCACAACAGACTTCCATTTCCTTACAGCAAATATTTTCAGAAGAAAGGATGCAAACCGGTAACAACTGAAACTTGTGATGTAAAAATTAAAACTAAATTAAGCATGCCTCAAAATGAATTTTTTCCTGTGGTATCTTAAAAAAGACATTGAGCTTGTAGATGTAGCATGAATGTGGAAGAAAATAATCAACATATTTTTGTCACACTACATGGACTATTGGGTCAGTAATCCATGAAAGAAGATTTTACCAGTAGATTGTAAATGGTTCAAACGAGTTATTTACATCTATTAAATCAAGTATCTGTTCTTCACGTATTGTTTCTACACAAATTAATCAGAAGTTGATGAGAATATTTGAAGTCTTAAAGCTTATCAGATAAATAACTCATCTTCTCAAGATTAATTTTGTTTGGTCTCAGTTAGTCTGTCCAGTAAAAAATACAAGTAAAAACATGTAAATATGCAAAAATATCACCTTTAACAGAAAAATAAGGAACCTTATGAGAAAATGTAAATGTTCACACAAAATTATGTTGGTAAAATCACTTGTTAGATTTTTTTTACTTCGCACCTTTTTCTTCTGTAAGTCAAAAGAATAAGCAAAATCTGATTTAAACAAAGTAAAATGCAGCATGACTCCTGAAATAGCTATTCCTTTCTGTCTGTTTAATCAGGAATTCTCCTTTAAAAGTATCACAAACACATTGTTTATTGTCTAATCTGCTCTTCAGGAAGACTCCACTTTTCAGGATTTTCTTATTCTTCTCAGATGTTACTGCTTTCTGGATTCTAAATGATGGGCTTTCAATTTGGTAAAAAATTACATGGATTTAGACTGCACTGTATTGTATTGTAGCCAATGAAGATACATGTGAGTTCTACAGTTACATGAAAAAGTTATAATGAAAGATTTTATAGTTCTAAAAAAAAGTGCAATGCATGAAAATTTATTAGAAAAGTTTAAGTATTTTCTAAAAAGAAAAGAATCTTTCCTACCTCCTCAAGATCAACACTCCTTACAATGTACCATTTTTTTAAGTTACAACCTAAAGCAATAACTTCTCATTTAAATTAATTAGAGACTCAATCCTGCACTGTTCCTTCAGTGGCCAACTCTCTGTCAGCCACAAAATTGATACTGTAAGCAAGTAAGAACAAACAGACCACACAACCTTTTTTTTTCGCTTTTCCCCAAAATGCCAGATTAACAGGTGAAAATTTTGCTCTTCATTACATAATGTTGTTCACTAAGGTTGTATTTTTTTATTCATGTACCTTTTAAATTTTGCTTCTTCAACACTTGCCGAAAACAAAGCCATGGAATTTTTGCACAAAGGTTTGCTAACGTATACTCTATCCCTTCAGCTTACGTACAAGAAAGAAGAATTCCAGTAAGTGTGAAATAGATAAAATGTTTTTCCTTGGCCAGAATGGAGCATGATTATATATATAACCACTTATGGGGGCGGGGGGGGGGAGAAAAAATGTTATTGGTTTTCTCAGAAGGGTTTTCTTTTATACATAGCTTTATCCTATAATTTTGTCCCTGTTGGGCACACTGCCTAAATTTAAACACAAACAGTCAAGCAATGAAGAAACATTACCACATTTACTGTGAACAAAAACTCCCAGTTGTACAGTGAAATTTTAATACATTTCAACTTATCTCTTTTACTAATGGGGAGAGTACAAACCCTGCAGGAATTCGCTCTGCAAACTGGTAATTACAGTAGACTCACTTTTTTATAATGCATATGTATAGTCAGACACAAGAACCATAGCTGCCCTTTTGATGTAGGTTACAATAGGAATGTTTAAAAAAATTATGAAAATCTACAGCAATTCTAAAGGAATGCATTATTTCATGGGAAGTTGTCCTTTAGCCACAGTCAAGAACACAAATATACATAATAAAATACAATATACATATATTTATTTGCTTTTATAAACCGAAGCACAAGCTTTATCAGCTTGTTCTTTTTATTCAAGTGGCTTGTTTTTTTCCCAATGTACAGAATAAATCTTCCCCTACTGGTACAAAGCTGGAGTTTCCATCCTACAATATCATGTATGAGCTCAGAAAAAGATTTTTGTTCTCCCAGGCCTCTTCCTCTGCACAACCTTCAAATTTAAATAGTTTTGATCTTCAAATTTATGTCTCATTAAATCATTATAACACATATTTAAAAGCACTATTTCAATTGCATAGATTTACAACATACAATGTCCAACTCAGCTAAGATAGGACATGCTGTGTCTGGCAGAACATGTTTGAAGTGTGCACAAAGACAGATTTCATTTAATCCAAGAGGGTGTGAAATCAAAGTAGGATCTACTGCCACTGTCATACATAGGGACAATATTTATCTTTAATAGAATAATAACAAGACAGAGATGCATGTTAACTAAAAAAAGAGAAAAGTACAAGACAAGTAAGGGCCTGCAAAAAATACACATATTTCCAGGTCTTTTATGGTCTATACTGGTTTTTTTAATGCCTATCAACCATACCACTTGATTCTGCAAATACTTGCACCCTTACGTTTACGTATACTCACATTCATACTCTTCTCTTTAACGACAGAAAAAATTCTTCTCACACAATTCAATACATAATTAAATTATTGCATCCTCTAAGTACAACACACAAAAATCATGTAAGAATTCCACTTTCTGAAGTTCCTGTAAACAGGCAAACCTTCAAAATTGCCAGAAGAGCAAGCCATATATTTAGCTATTAATTTTACAACTGATTTGCGAATACAGTTTACAATTACCTAGCATCACTTTGAGCCAAGTGCTTCATATTCACCAGTTTGCAACACCCAGCTTGGCAGAAACAGAATCTGCCTGTCTCTGTTAAGCAGTTCTTGTGTGTTATGTTGGTTGGGCAGTAACATGAAACATTTACGAGTTTCTCTTACTATGGAATAGCATGTTCACAGCTCGAAACAGTAACAGGTGAAGTCACTAGACCCTAGGCTTCATCCTCCGAGCAGAAAAAATTGGTATTATGATGAAATGGTGTAAGTTGGTGTCAATGATTACTTGCAATCACCAATGGAGAATGAATGGCTGAATGAAAACTGTAAAAACAGTGATGGGGAAGGTCTCTCTTGCAAGACCTTGAAACATGCTTTCCATGGAGACATTATTAGAACCCTTTAAATTGTATGTGAGTTTATAATTTTCATTTTCCTCATTTCTGGGCACTAGCGCTCTCAAGATGTAACCCTCTTCTACAGAGATGGTTGCTTTTAGCAATTAAATTATTCTTTCATTAAAAAGTGAGTTCTTAATGACTGTGGAATCACTTCTTCACATATTTTTTATAAAAGAAACCTGGTCTTGACTAAGACCATTCAGAATTAGGGGGTTTGGTACAATATGAGCATCAGACTGAGGAAGAGTGCTACACTAGGGTTACTAATAAAAGACACTGCACTTAATGCATGTAAGTATGATAAGTATCTTACTCATTCCTATGAGAAAGTGAAATCTACAAAATGCTAGAAGGAAAGAGAGTAAAAAAATCTGTGTGCCATTAGGCTGACAAGTGTAAACACTCCTCACAGTAACAAAATTCATTTTCACAGATTAGAAGATAAATGCTGTATCACTTATGGCTCTGGCTGATGCAATACTTAGGATGTGCTTAGTCAGCAAGTCGCTGTTGAAAGCATATGGGAGGTAACACAAACTCATCCTCTGAAATTACCTTCACCACTGTGCATCATAATTAAGGTAACAACCTTGTCATGGTGGTTTCTGTCTGTCTCAGGGTGGGCAGAGGAGATATGCAGAAGCTGAGTCTGGACTTCCCAATGTCTATGTTGTGCTAAAACTTCACTGAATTTCTAGATTTCAGAACTAGTGTGGGGACAAACAGGAGAACATATACCCCAGACTAAGACTCTTTTTTTGGGTAGAAGGCACCAGATCTAGTCACATTTCTAAATGGGAGAAACAGTATCTTTGCAAAGAGTATGCAGCTATGGGTCTGCTTTCCTCTTCCTGAGTTACCATTTTCATTCAATTCCCAAGGATTCACAGAAAAACAAACTCCAATCAACTTGAAAAAGAAACTGCTCCCTTTTATGTCTTGTCACATGCAAAAAGTGAACAATGCCTATTTTTAACATTTTTTTTTTTAAAAAAATTATGATATTAAAATCAGTTGTACTAAATGGGTGCAAAAAGACTGTATGTGAGACAATTTGGTATACAGGCTTTATCTAACAAAAGCATTCCAGAACATTGACAGTGACTGTCATTATTTATTTCTTGACACTTTCCAATTTTTAGTGCTTATTTCAATTTGGGACTCAACTTTGGAAAGCATACAGGACCTGCAATACATGCACTGGTTCTGTGAATCTTGCTGTTCAGTAACTTGCTTCTTCCTTGTCGCTCCTTATTTTTATAACATTATGTTTGCATGTATATTGGAGCAGAAAATAAAGAAAACTAATCAGAACCCAGCTGGCTGCATTTTAAGGAGATAGTCCTCAGTGTGACCTGAAACAACATAATGTAAATTGCTGACAGTGAAGCTAGAACGGATTTTATGTTGGCTGTACACCTCCATGCTGAACGCACATGTTACTTTTATAAACAATTAATATTAACACAAAACCTAGAGGTAAAGGAATCCAGTGGCTTGCCACGTATGCCTCAAACCCTGTTTGAGATGCTGACTTTTTAAAATAAGCTCTACTTCAAGGGAGAATGGATAACGCCTCAACTGAGGGATGCAGAAGTACTTCAAAACCTGCAGAGTCCAGCTGAGTACTGTGCTTGTTGGGGTGACAGCGACGTTCCCACTGCCACTCCTTCACGTCTGCCCAGGAATTTAAACACAAGCAATCGTGTCTATCGCGGTTGCTGCACCAGAATGACCCTGAGCACCTGCTCTTCAGCGAGCGGTATCAGCGAGGGAGAAAGTGCGGGGGGGA
>VZTL01017304.1:12367-24559 GCA_013400535.1 Scopus umbretta
GGGGGGGCGGCTGTGTTGGAGGGAGACCAGAAACAGCTTCTTTCTTTGTTATTTACTTCTTTAACTCAGGGCTGTCTGAAAATTCTGTATCTGTTTAAAATATAAGAAGCAGTAAACAAGCAGAAAAAAATTTTTAAGCACAATACTGTGGAGAAGGCCAACAAAGTGTGGGAAGCTTACTGCACAGTAGCATTGCTTTTTACATGTTTCCCAGTCCTGTAAGTATCACTGCCTCCTGTGCTATACCTACCTGACTATTTATTGTTATGTTAGGTAAGAAATGTTCAGTGCAGCTATCATTTCTAGAGGGTTACACAATGTGCATTCATTTGTACAATGTCCTGAGATGAAGACCTCCATGTAATCAAACTGTTGGCTGTTTATACATTTGTGGTGGACTGAAGCCAGCCCGTTACCACAGTTTCTGTCACAGTAACTTGCCCCTGAGCAACAAATTTACAGCAGGTAGTCAGGAGAAGCTGCATTTCTTGCTTCTGACCTTATGACTACAGTACTATTGTCTTGCATAGTTGTTGCTTCTGATCTTACAAATTTAGTACTATTGTCTTGCATAGTTCACAGTAATTATAGCTGAACCGGGCCAAATGATTGCCAAATTGTTTTTGAAAGATCAATATGCCCTCTTCTGGTTTTGCATTTAAGGTGTGTGGGGGAAGACAACAGGTGATTCATTAGGAAAGCATGTTCATATAGACAAACAGGAATTCTCACATTTAAATACAGAATCAGTTTTTCTCCTAATCTCTTATCCTATAATAGCTCATCTTCATCTACATGTATTTATTTAAAATCAGCCAAGGAGAACTCAGATGCTAGGCTGCACCCAAGGAAAACCAACAGTCTAATAACACAATTCTGTTTTGTTCAGATTTTCCATTGCTTTTGGTTTTATTCAGTGACAGGAGTGGTCACTGGTCTGACTTCGACACTAACCACTTCCCTCAAACTACTAGGTGAATATATACCTTGAAATGCATGCTAAAATATTACTTCTGGACCCTGGAGTCTCGTTTATCTACAGATCTAAAACAGATTAGGCAATGGTAGTTACAGCTTTGTTGCAACAACCTGCTGTTGTATCTCAGAGCTGGAATTAGGAAAGTCATACTCCCAGGATAATCAAACTTTCAGAGGTCTGCAAAAAGTGCAGGAAAAGCACAACAACTAAAGGGGAATGACTTCTAATTTTTTTTTTTTTTAAAGAAAATAAGCTGTTTTACTAAATAAAATTCATCCATTTAGACACCTGTATTCAGCAGAGGACAACAGCAGCTATACAGATGTCCCACGAACAATTACGCCACACCATCCAGAAGAATGTATTCTAATATGCTGCATTAAAATAACAGCAACTTTTGCCACTTAGAGCATGCTATGCATTTGAACCAATTAATCTTCTAGATTATTTCAATACCAAGAAGAAACACAGTGCTCATTTGCACCTTCTATTTATCAGATCCTGACTGTCCATTTTGATTTGCCAGTGTTCAGCACCGTTAAAAATCAAGCAACACACATCCTCATAGACAAAGAAGTCAACTGAATGCATTTAGTGCATTCCCAGCTTCTTTTATAAGGTCTCTCCCAACTTTATAGGAATGCAATGTTCAGTGCATGTTTAAAATTTCTTTCATTTTACCTTCTGCCAAACTGGTGTTAGATCACACTAAGTCTAGCATTAGCTACAGTAATCCTGCTACTACTCAGTACATAAAGTGCTAAGCATGGGTTCCCCAAACAGGAATGCTCTTACTCCCTATGCAAAGACCAGTCTGCAGGCTCTAATCCAGCATGTATACTTATGCGCACATACTGTGCTTGTGCTAAGCCCTGTATTTATTCCTGTCATAGCACCCAGCAGTTTATTACAGGACAAAACTTACTTGGTCACCATTTAATATGCAAACGCTTTGCAGCAAGTATATATACTGTGCACATTTGTGGAAAAAGCAGACCAGGCTGGTAGGAAGTGAAATGGCTTGGTGTGTTCAAAACACTGGCCCAGAGCCTCTTCCCATTGCAATCAATAGGAGTGTTGTCCTGTTTCACTGAAGGCAGAATGAACTGTCATAGTTTTTTTTTTTTTTAATAGCAACTTTATGAAAAAGAGCCTAACATAGCAACCTGAAACTCTCTCAGTAACAATCTCCCTGCCCCTAAGTTACAAATTTGAGAGGATTATTTTATCGGGATGCAGTTTCTAAACTATGTCTGCTTTCTAACATACTTCAAATGTATCAGCCCAAGAGAGTGAAGTGCAAAGCTATCACCGTAACTATCTAACAGATGGGCTCAAATTCCACTCTCAGTTTACATTTTGATGCTTGTGTGGCAGTAGGACTGCAGAGGGACACTTAAACCTGTGGTAACCATAGCAGGTATCGATGGTACTCCTTATTCACGGACATTGCTATACCTGCTCCTCAATGTCCTTCCTCCCCAGATGAATTCATCAGCAGCTCTGCTGAGAGCTCCCAGACAGGCTCTTTCTGCCACCCTCACCATCCCAAATGCTATTCCCTGAAGCCCCCGCTTTCATCCACCTCCACATACGTGCATGTCAGCAGCAGCTGCACCGTAAACGCCTGTCTGTGCACAGGAAGAGTTAAATCAGCACACTTAGCCCTTAATTGCAACTTTTTTCTCCTGCGGGACAAAGGCACAGGCCAGATGGAATGGGTTCCTCTGTCTAGACCTCAGGGTCTACATGATGGACGACACTAGCATAAAATAAGCATGCACATACAGAGAAGACTAAATTCAGCTCCAAGAAACTCATGTGTCACCTCATTACAGCCAGTGGATTTCCATGATGAAAAGTTCAAGTCACAATGAGACAAATGGGAGACTTTTCTCTCATTTTTGTGAGAGTTCCACCAGGTCACAATTAAAAGCATCATTTAGCCTAGCACAAATTAGTGATTAAAACCAAGATGCAACCACAAGCACAGACTCTTTCTCCACTCTGCTTACCACCTAATCCTCTTTGGTGTGAAAACTGGTCTGGAAATTGCATGAAAGCCACCCTTCTGGTGAGATTTCCAGAGTTTTCGGCTAACAACTCTGCCAGACACACCACAAAAACAGACTCTGTTACAGCATGTTGATAAGTCTGTTTCCACTCCTAGGAAAAGCCAGATGGTGTAGAGGTGTGTGATAGTAATTTCTAAAACCGAAAAATTTTAAAACCCCAGAATAGTTGTGGTTAGTTTGAGTTTAAGGATCAAATTCAGGTCAGTTCTACTTTATCCAGACTGATTCACTTCTTCCTATTATTATTTGATTGCTGACAATGTGCTTGCTGCTGTGAAATCCTCAAAAAGAAGAGGTGTTTAACTTCAGGAGGTTAAATGCAGACAGAGGAGCAAGATGTACTAATTAGCTATGAAAGGAGTCAAACTCATGGAATTACTTTTTCTTACCTTTCTTCAAAAAAAAAAAAAATCATCAGGAAACAAACTCATGCAAGGTCTCACAAAATAGAAAACTGACATTCTTTATCAATTCATCCAAATTGAATTGAAGACTTTGGACTGCATGCTGGCTTTTGGTATTTCAAAAAGTTGTATTTACATGAAGAAAGTATCATGCCAAAACCCAGGAAGTGATGCTCCATTAATATTCATTACATGCCAACACTCAAAAAAAAAAAAAAAAGGAAAGAAAATGTAAGCTGCCAAGTTTATTTTGGCAAAGCTGTATGACATGATTTGTATTCAAAGCAAAATTTAGAAAAATGTCTTTAAATAAATGTAAATCCCTTTCAAATTGAAAAAAAACATATAAAACAGAAGGAAAAAGCACTTCTGAGTTTTAGCCTATTTTCAATGCTAGACTGTAGATAAGCAGTGATTAGTGAAGTACATTGTCACAAAGGACCTACCAGCTCAAGTTAGACCCACTTTTTCCTGTCTTTGTAACAAAAAACTTGATTTGTTCAGTTATCAAGATGTTATAAATTAATTACATTTAATATCTTTTTCCCCTTCCACCTACTTTTTAAAATGTATACATAAGCACCATTTTTAAATGTGTGAGAAAAATAATCCTGGTCTTCCTAAGCAAAGACCAAACTACGCAAGAAGATGGCAGTGGCCTTCAGCATGGTGTTAGTATGCTTCTTGGAAATAAAACCACTGATTCATTGCCTGGCTCAGCCCGCGGCAGGAAGGGGGCCAGTGATGTCCATATTGCACAGTGGAATGAATGCCATGTAGAAATTCCTAAAAGTCTTCTGCATAGCTTCGCAAAACAAATGAACCCAAGCAGCACTCCATGCACATTTGGCCACGTTGCTTCTAGCGCTTGAATAAGTTTGCAGAAAAGCAGGCCAGGTATCTCCCAGCAGCACAAGACCAAGGGGCTGTCTCATACTGTGACATGCCCCAGTGACACATGGCACAGAAAATTCATTCTAGCAGGGAAGACAAGGTTCTGTCCTCAAAACAGAAACTGGGAGCCTCCATTTATTCTCATTTAAAATTTCACATACTGATTGCAGTGGCTAGAAAAACAAAAGCATTTCTGAAGCCAAACCTGAAGACAAGGAACAGGCCCTCACATGACTGAATGAAGATGTTGTTTCTAGTCCGTTTCCACCGACTTCCTGAGTGACTTAATGTATCTTCTCCTCAGTTCCTCTACCTTTCAACTACAATTAACAGCTCAGGAAGCGAGCCCGAGAATTAACTCTATAAAGCAGAAATTCTTAAATTAAGAGAGGGCAGGAGAGCAGCCATGTGCGTGGGGCAGAGAAGTCCAAAAGGTTCATCTAACCTATTGCTGTCTGGACTCTTCCTCTACTCTTCTCCCCTTTCCCCCGCCCCAAACAAGTTCTGCTGTTTCTGATGCCTTGAGGAAGCCTGAGATTTACCTTGTGCCAGCTGGCAGGGGAACATGAGGTGAAGGGGACCATGGGCTACAGTGCAGGCAAAGGCACTCTCTGGCTACATGAAGGGTGTCTCCTCTTCCTCAGATGCCTCTGTCTCCAGCTCGTGAACCGCACACTTCCTGCCAGCCTGCCCAGAGCTGTTCCCGCCCTTCCCAGGGGAGCAGTGCAGGCTGGTCACAGCCAGGTAGCCCTAAGGCTGGTGACCCGAAGCAGGGTGTAAGGTGGGGATGTCTTTGAGCAGGGAGCAGAAGGACAAGATGAGAGAGCAGAGAGCACAGACGGTTGGCAGGAGGCAGGCTTTGGAGGGAAGGAGGAGCTCATTAGACAGGGAGGAACAGCAGACGCTTTGCTTTAAAGCTGTTCCCTCCTATTTAGAACATGCAGGGATTTGGGCTGGATAAAAAAAAAAAAAAATTCAGGTGTCGTGGCAGGCACTAGTAACAACTGCTAGACTTGGAAAGAAGGGCAACTTAGGACCAGGGCTGAGAAACTGGAGAAACATTGCAGTATCGGAGGGTATGCATGACAGAGGTGGGGGAAGCAAGGAAGTTCAGAACCTTTTTTGACTAAATAGCAGAAAGGAGGTCTCATCTATATAACAACTGCTTTGAAACCTTTGGAGGCCGTTATTGGCAGATATCCATACATTCATATGGATGTATTACTTTCCCAAATTATCATTCAAGCCTGTTGGTATAGCAGTTTAAAATACAGCTTTCAGTTATAAGCATGTATGGTAATATTCTTCACCTAATTTAAAAATTTATTCCCTTTTCTGAAACAATGGCCCCATTCAATAAGGACTACAAAGATGAAAAGCAGATGCTTCCTAGGAGACTGGCAAAACTGATAACTCAGAAGGCATCTCTCTCACCTAATTACCAAGTAAGACAGTATCTAATAGTTATTAGATAGTAATACTATTAAATGTTACTAAAAGAAACATGTACTCCAGTAGCTCTGTAAATTCTCCATTAGTGTCAGCATCCGAATTCAATACTGTTGAAGTGAATCCCAGCAGATGAGAAGAACAGACCTTCTACATAATTCTCCCAAAATAAAATTGCCACTTCTGTGATTTTTCTGATGCTTTCTGGGGGTTTTGGTCAGGCACAGTTTTTGAAGTCAAATGAGACTTGGGCCTGTGCCAGGTTGTTCCTTTTTCCTAAATCTTAAATACTTGACATGCTTTGGGAAATCACTGCTTATGAGAAAGTGATGACTTTTCAAGTGTTTAGTCAGTACAAGCAGAAGTTGCAAAGCTATCCCTGTCCCTTGTAAAACTTCAAGGGAGCAAAAATATGTGAAGAGAAGCAGAACACCTGACAGGTAGTAGCAAAGGAAGGAAAGGATGAAGGAAAGCACTGGGTCAGATGTAGAGAATGAAGATAGGAGAGGGAGGGGGCAAAGGCACCGGGAGTGGGGAGAGAGAAAGAAAACAAAAGAACTAGCGACAAAGATGCAAACAAGAAAATTTGAAAAATATGTTACAGGAAAAGTACAGAACTACTGGCCTTTCAAATTTAGAAGAATTTAGAATCCAATATGTCAAGGGGTACGTACTACATTTTTGAGAGTAGTGGGAGTAGTAACAAACTGATTGGTTTGCTACAGTCCTGCAAAGCTCACATGTGAAAACATGTTACTGCACATCATGTGTATCCATCCTGTTGAAATGCAGACATGCATCACCAAAATAGGAAGCATGAAATTCACTTTAACGATTTCTAAAGAAAATACCCCCAACACACATATCCCTTCCAATTGCTTTCACCAGTGTCCTCAATGTACACATGTTACCTGGGTGGTATAGTTATAGCAGTTATAGTAAAACATCAGGAGCTCGACTTAATTCAGACTAATTTGTAAAGCACCTGAAGTGTTCCTGAAGTTCCCCTGTACAGTTCTGAACCAGAAGAGTTTAACTGCACAGAATTTATCCTTATAACTGATGGACAAATTTCAAAACAGACATGTAATCTGCAAGGGCAAAAATACACCTATCATTTAAGAAAAAATTCTATATAGGCCGGAAGTATGATGCTTTCATGCTTCATCTTAACTTCATCAAACAGTACTCCTTTTAACTACTGAAAGTCTCCTTATTTTTGCAGGAACACAAAGTTTGTATGTAAAAAATGGAGCACCATGAGAATAACTCTCTGAGGAATCACTTCTCACAGAACAGTTAAGTTCTCAACAAGCAAAGAACCAGCATAAGCAACACTCCTCAAAACTCCACATCCATCCAACCTGTCAGCATGGGGAGCAGATGGGGCAAATACACTCCACAATCCACTAGATTAAGTCAGAAGACCCCTTAGCTCTAATGTCCAGATGGAGGAAAGTCAGACAAAGCCATACTCTCATGCCCACTTGTGTATGGGCATATGATGAAGAGTGGAAAGTATCTGTCCTACTAAACCAAGGACCTTATCAGACTAATGAATATGTTTTAAATAAAAATAAATGTTGCCAACCTATCTAATTATGTCTCCAAAGAAAACAATAGTTATGCAATTCCAGAGTCTATGAGTCTATCTTTTTGCCCTTCCACAACTTCGGAATCCATGAATCTGCTTCCACCAGATTTGGCAGTAAGGTAGACTTTGCAAAGATACTTAATTCTAATAATATGGTTGCACAAAGCATGACCTAGAAGCTGCATGCAGTCCCAAAACCCTTTTGCTTTGGCCTGCCAGGTACTTACAGCCAGGGAATTCCATTACACTTAGTTAATAGTGAAGAGGTAGCAGCCAGCTGGTCAATCAGCAGCTCCTGCCTAGTCGTACCACACCTCCTATTAAGCCAAGCAAAGGTAGCTCTGGATTACGAGAGTGCTGCAGAAGGTGGTCTGGAGGAGAGTCTTGGGCGAAGATTAGAGATCTGTCATAATTTTCAATGCTAAGAATAAAGCTGTAGGAGATCTGGTTTCACTAATACTGCTGTTTACTCAACTGTCTGCCTGACACAGATATTTCAAATTTGTATTTTCAATCTTATGAGAACTCTGGAAAAAAATAAATAACTCTATTCATGCCAAGCCTGGAACTAAAAATTACTGGGCATCTAAGAACTCAGAATCCCCCAAACTTTGTCTAAGAACAATGGCAAAATAAACTACCTAAGTTCGTGACATTCTACAGGTTCTTTGCCAGACATCAACAAGATCTGAGAGTATTCAGATGAATTTCTGAGTACTGAAGGATCTGAAGGATATAACTGAAGGATCAGACACGCTAAAATCAGATTCAAAATGGCATACTATAAAACAGATTTACAGACTTTTATCGATGTTTATATAAGTTTCAAAAATTCTTTTCCAAAAGGTTTGTTTAATAAATATTTCACCAGGAGGCTCCCTGGTAGCAACACCTGGTTAAGGTCTTTTCTTGGTATTGCAGCCAGAACTCACCAACGCTACTGAGCCAATCAGTATCACAGTTTAGGTTTTTTCAGATCTGTAGGCAGATCCTATTAGGCGAATAGATCTCTAAAGATCACAGCTGACTAGGACATGAATCAAGGCAAATTTGCAGTCAGTTTTTGTGACACGATTAACTAAATACAATCACCATGGTTCAGTTCATTAGGTACTGCAATTACTTGTTCTCATTTTTCCTGGTTCTCAGATGCTTTTAACAACTACAAAACATAAATGTAATGGCCTTTTATGTTTCATTACAATCCCACTCTTTTTTTCAGCAGTTTTATTAATCTATTAAAAACCTATGGACATGTCACACCACAGACAGTAAAAAAGAATGTTAAAAATAATAAAATCATGACATTTGCCATAGTCTTCACAATTTAAACTATGTTGAAAAATTTGAGATCAGAAAAAGAATTTTTAAATCATGTTTATAGCTAAGTATTTTCACAAAACCCTTTAGACTTTTGCCTCCTTCTTTAGTGAAATTAACTTCACAACCCACACGGCTCCAGCCTTTACTTTATAAACCCAATGACATACGATATATACTAGCCTTTCACTTACTCTTGTTCCTACTACCCAGGAGTTTAACATGTACACCTGACTGACTAGACAGTGACTGAACATGTAACTTAAAAATAATGATTACCTATTTAGTATTAAACCTGATTCAAATCTGATATTTGTGGAATATTTGGAGAATATCCCCTCTGCAGTTCTGCTGATTTTAGGATTAGTGAAAGCAAAGGTTTGAATACAGACTCCTGGAAAACATGAAGAAAAGCACTCCACATACTTAAAATATATACATTTTTAAAGATAATGAATGGATTTGGAATGTGTGAACATTTCTTATATAAAAAGGTATCCAAGTGAAAACAAGTGAAAAGGACAGGAGCCTTAGAACTGGGGAAGTTAACCCCTACTCCACATTCAAATTATATCAGTGTCACTGATTGATTTCAATTACTCTCTACAAAAGTACTGTATGGAAAAGCTGCACTTTAATAACCACATCATTAGGAGGAAAATAAAAAACTAAAGCAAGGACTTTACATTACATACAGGACCTGGTCAAAACCGTTCTTTTCATTGATTTCAGTGGGCTTTGGATCAAGGCCATATTGATTGCAGGCAGTGTGGTTCAATGATTAAGACAGCAAATTTAGGTTTCATTCTTAGCCTGGTCATTCACTGGGTTCTGAGTCTTGGGAAAGTTAATCACTTCTTGTGTCTCACTTTTTCCATCCATGTAATGGGAATAATTCTAATTCCCTTTATCAATAAAGGGAACCAATATATTCAGACAAAGGAAGATACACAAGAGCTAAATATTCAACTTATCTATGTGTGAGACAAAATGCCTTATTTTTAATTTGAAATAAAATATCCTGGAGCAGTAGGAACCTCAGCTGGTAATTTACGACCCAGCTTATGTCATAATCTTCTATGATAAGTCTCAGCTCTGAGATACGTGTGTGCATGCGTGCATGTGTGCATGAGAGTGAGAGGGACACAGAGAGAGAGACAGAAGACACTCTTGCTCACTAACTGGCACTCCATGAGATACTTAATTTGTTGTAATAAAGCAAAGAAAAAGTAGCTGTCAGTTAAACTGCCATTTCTGTCACACTTTTTAATAATACTGCTCCTGTAATTACACTGTGGTTCTTTATACTTACTCAGTAAAAGCTTGCTTAGTTTTAGCATGGAAAACAATTTATGAAATTATAGAAACAGACTGAACACAGCAGTTCATTTGTTGAGGCAATTATCCAGATCCTTGTCAAAAAAGAGAGAGAGTAAAGACTGTGATGTGCAAAAAATGTTTCTAATTCTATGCTATAATACATACAATATGTCTGTGGTTGTGTTGGATTATGTTAATAAACTGCAGTCGAAATATATTTGTCACAACACAAAGGAAGGGTGCTATCAATTGTCTTGCCAGATATTTTAAATTAGTCACCAAAACGTCTAGCCAGGGTTTCCTCTATGACCCTTAGATGAAGGGAGAGGCTTATTGGACAGTTTTTCCTGTGGGACTAGACAGATTCTTCTAATGCTCAAGTATTTTGAATAATCTGGAAAATAACTGTAAAGTGAACTGCGGCACAGTTGCCTTTTTTAACAGACATGTACAGTTCAACCCTGAACACAAATCCAGTGTTGTTTTTGGCTGGTTATCACTCAGAAGTGAGTTTCCCTAATATTTCTTAGCAAAAATTCATAGGGGCTTTATTCCTTCTTTTGGGAAGAGTAAAGGGTATAAGAAGATACTGCTCAGCTAAAAGAGAAAAGAAATAATGTCAAAAATCTAAGCACACAGTCCAGAAAACTTCAACTTTAAAAAGGGAAAGAAAAAAGAGAGAAAATATTGAAAACAAGACAAAGAATTGTTTGATATCCTATGCAGATTCAGAAAGAAATCTTCTGTTTGTAAGAATGCAGTCATTTGTATAACAAGTTAGAAAGAGAGCATCTGAAAGCATGCTAGCGCTCCAGGAACTTAATTACTACTGAGAATTTTACTGAAATTCATTAATTTTCATTATTTTAATATCTGTTCTTTCTTGTAAAACATTTATCATTTATCCTACAACATAATAATTTACAGCATGTAAATGGTTTTCTAACTATTTCTGGAATGAGAAAAAATGCACACATATTATTTAAACTGAAAATGCAACAACCAGTTTCTTTTCTTCAGCTGGACACTTCGCACTTCAGCAGAAGATATTGCTGTAGGCTTCTTGCTACAAACTTTGTTTTGTTGGACAAAAATGGGGAAAAGAGGCACACAGAAGACAAAGCAAAATTGGCATTCAAATACAGATCATGAATTGTGAGCATGCTACAAAACTTTCACGTATTAAAATGTGAAGTTTCTTCCTTCCCCACCTCCCCAGACATCTGGAGATAGTTTGGTGCAGCAATTTCCAGAAACCAAACAGTATCTTTGCTTGACTAGCTCTTTTCATTCATAAATAAACAATTAATGAAACGGGCAACTAATTTCCAAAGTGTTCATATTCATTAGACTGCTTCCTGAAATTAAGTAGCCGTTCCATGATGCAGTGCCCACATAAACGTACTGCTATTCTTTCTCCAAATATAGAAGTATTTTTACGATTATCTATTCACATTTAATTTATTCTAGCAACAGGAGCTGAAACAAAAATGTTCCCCAATTTAGGAGCATAAATACATTTGCATAATAAAATAAGAGGAACAACTAAAGAACTATTCCACCTGAATCACCTAAAGTCACTGTTCAGACCACACTTCATCATGGTGAAAAATCTAGGTTGTATTATTTTGTGATTGTATCTTTGAATTACAGATGAAATTACCTGAAGTTATGACAGGCTGTAATGTATTTTTCTTTGGGCATGCAAAACAGGGTGGGAAAAAACTCTACTGTACAGAGGCACAGTAGCTAATAGAGGTACTTGTTAAAATAATTAGAAATAGAGGTAATTGTTAAAACAATTACACAGTATGATTCATTTCAATAATCAGTTGAGAAACTTAAGTGTCTGCTAGATATCAGCTACTTGCCTACACTTACAAATCCTGGTTACCATTTCTGACCAAAAGCTCACACTAGAAACTACCCTTTCCACTCAGCTTGTTTTTTATGTGCCGCTCACTGCTAGGAAAAGAAAGCTCCTTGAAAAAATTTTTCAGCTGGTCCTCTACTCTCCATTTTTTTCCCTCTACATCTCTTTATGGTACAGCTCTACCTGAGCTGTACACGTACTCACATAACATACTTTTCCATTCTGTACTGGGAAAGGTTACAGGTTACGGAGCTCCGTCTCACATTCACTGGGAAAAAGGCTGT
>VZTL01017306.1:0-15729 GCA_013400535.1 Scopus umbretta
CCTCCAGAAACCCTCCACACTCTGCATGGGGGTGGTCGGAATGAGCTGGATAGGAGTCCTCCTGTCTCTTCTAAAATGTGCTGCCAACCAGACTGGGAAGGAGTAGCTTTATCCTAGTTACCAATGTGATGGATCTTCATATGTTGTCTGGTGTTTTTTACAATATAGTCATTAAGCATTTTGTTTGGTTCTGATAATAAATCCTTGAAAATAAGAGCACAGAGTCTCTCTCAAGTTTACAAGGATAAAGATTTGTAAGCCATTCCCTTTGTCCTAAAGCAGTAATTATGCAACTTTTGTGTCAGCTGGTGACAAATTTATTTTTAAAAGGCACTGGGGCTCATTACTGCTGGGACCAGCCCAAATACCTGTCAGCAGCAAACGTGGCATAAGTGTCAGTGGTTGCCATCACTACCCTAAACTGTTCAAATGCAGAGCTTACTAAATGCTGTCCTACTACTTGCAGAAGAAATTCTTAATTACACTCCTTTAGCCCTCATTTTCTTTTCACAGGGTAGAGTTATGATGACCTTCTCTTCTTGGATGGCTGGTATATAAACCCTGAGTCTTCATTCATATTTAGCTGAAAGGATTTTCATCTAGTATGGTGCAACAAATCAAAAACCTGCAGCAACCTGCAGATATTTTATAGTCAGTCTAGCAAGACTCTGCAGTTTTCATACTGAGTAGTAATATATGACCTAGACAAGACCCAGACAAGGGCTTGTGAGAAAGACTGTGCAGCTTTAAAATGATTGCTTTGAACATAGGAAAGAAATACGGGCAATCACTGGCATCCTCTGACCCAGGGTAGTCTTCCGAGAGATAAGTGTACAGCAGGAGACAAAGAACATCTGGGAGTTGACATGTTTTGCAGCTAGGTCATACCACTTGAAGCTGAGATTTAAGCTGATGTATATATAAATAAAACTTCCAAATGTTGCCCGGAGAGAAGATGAGGGGGATGACTTTTTCTCCCTCCTGGGACAAGGAATTTTACGTGTTGCTAGAAGAGAAGTATCTGGAGACAGTGTCTACCTTTCAGGCTCCAAATAACCTAAATAGCTTCAAAAATAAAGCTTCAAAATCAAAAGAAGGCTTTAGATGGTTCCAACATGTTACAGCACCCTGTAACTGGGAGAAATTTATCTCATCACCCAGGCTCTTTGAGACCTTACACAGAGGAAAGCTGACTTTGCATGGGATATGTGTGATAGAAGGCTACTGATGGACAAAATAAGCTGTAAGATACGGTACAACCACCCTGCAGAGCTGTATGTCCTGCACTTACATCCCTTTTGCTGCTAATGGGTGAATGGAAAGTGGGTCCTGGGCCTGGAGTTGGGGTGTAAGGGAGAGTAATCTTCAGCAAGATGCTAATCTGTCTTCTATTATTTAGTACTGCCATTCAGAAATAATTCAAGGACTGGTTAAAAAGAGGCATAGTTACCCTAGAAGGAACTTTTACAGGCAACTGGATGAGGATCAGCATGGCTGCCTTGTTATTTCCAGTGTAACATTACAAACCATGAAAGTTGCCTGGACCCAGAAGGTGAGTGAGAGAGCTGGAGGGAGGTGCCATGACTGCAGTACACAAGTCAGCAAAGAAAGTCAGGTGCATCTCAAAAGCTACCTCAAAATCCTGTCTGTGGAAGGGGGAGCCGCCTAAACATAGCCAACTAGAAATGTGGGCACAGCAGGTATGTCCCCATTCTGCAAGGAAGTACTTGAACCTTTGTTAGTATATTTTTAGATACCAAGGTGTGCGGTCACTATGGCAAGGTGGCACTTGTATTTGGAGCAGAAACAGTGAGCTCTGATGTAAATTGCTGCCCTCAGAAGGCAGCTTGGCTCCAAAAGTAAGGTAGGCTTGAATATACTCCAGTGCTTAAATTTTCTGTTAACTCTCAATGCACTTTCACCACCTTCTCAGCACACATAGGTTAAATCATACTTCTGAGCTGCTTTGGCTTCCTATGCCAATCCATTTGCCTCCATTTTTTGGGCTCAACACTGGGATCCAGCTACTTGAAAGTTTGGTGTTGTGTGCCATAATTTGCCGTACCTGAGTCCATTATTAGAACCAGCCCTTGGTGACCACAGAGCAGCTGACTTTTTCAGGTGGCATCTGATTTCCCCACACTTAGTTGGTATTCCTATATGCCCACAACACTGCAGGTGGTTTGTATAAATTTAGGCCATAAATAAAGCATGAAAAATATCTCTTTAACAGTGACATTGTAAAGTTCTGTGGTTATTGCTTCTCAGTGGTTTCAAAATCAAATTTGCTTTCTATATATAAATAAAATGGTGTGAGATTTTTACCTAATTAGCAGCCCCCCCTTGAAATATGAAAGTCAAGCACTTTATTTCTAGCTTGGGGAGTCGTTCCAGCTCTGAATGAGTTGCATTATAGGCACAATAAACAAACAACTGAGCTAGCTCAAAATGGAACTGGGGGAGTCAGAAGATGGCATGGGGATGCCTGCACACAGCACTTCATATATCTGTCCCATTGGTTCCAGCTGGTGCAATGAGCCAGCTGAGTACCCCTGTAAGTGAGACAGCTAGAAGACGATTAACTGTCTGCAGATGTATTACAGATCACCTGAGACAACTTGGGTGAGCGGGGAAAAGCAGGTGTGAATGCTATCAAATATTATATCAGCATCAAAACTGAAAGAGTGCAACTGCACTCTGGGAGGTGGCAGGTGGCCATTCCAGTGTGTTAAAATATCTTAAGAATCAACTGCATGCCCACCTTGCAATTATAGCCCCAAATAATATTTCCACCTATGCCTGAAAAGGCAAACACAACCTCTTCATTCCAATAAAACCTTGCCACATACCTTTGTCAATTCAGGACTGGATTACTGAAATGCACTCTATCTGGAATGGCCTAATGAATTCACTTGGAAAATGGAGTAAGCGTGGAATATACCCACTGCTTCAGTGCTCCCTAAGCTGTACACTATGCCAAGAGCACATTACACATTGCTTTAGGATCTGCTGTACCAATATATAAGAAGTGAATCTTTTATCAAGATCTATTTCAAGTTTTATCCATTCTGCTGGAAAGAATATTCCCAGTTAACTCTTTATTTTCTGAATTAACAGCCCTGGATTTGTTGATATTGCAGGCAGATAGAACGCAGTCTTAGCCTCTTGTAAAAGGACTTTCACCCATTGCCCCTGAATTTTACTAAAGACAGAAAATGACAGAGCGAGAACCCACTGTTCCCTTCTGGAGTCTGCTCACGTGCTTAGCCATCCTCACTGTTAAACCAAATGCCTTATTTCAAAGGTACATTTTTCTAACTTAATCATTCAACCATAGGCATTATTTATTGTTTAGATTAAGTTATTTAGTACTTGGACTTTTTCTATTTAGAGGCACATACACACAACCACCAAGTCACTTCTTGATCTTTTCTGATAACCTAAGAGGAGATGCTTTAAAACTTTTGTGGTAAGGCATTTTTCTAGCCTTTACATATGGTTCATACTGTTCTGACTTTTCACCATCCTTGTTAAAGTCTGCATTTAAAAAATACATGCCTCTTTCTAGGAAAGATCTCAAGAGTTTGGCTGTGATGCCAAGTAACAGAAACTCCCTGCATCTGTTCTACACAGCACTTGGCCCAGGGTTTCATATGGGCCATGTGTTACATGCCCTGAGGTATGCCAGGTATCTGGGCAAAGTATTCTAAGGGTGATATGGGGACAGCAGATGTTAAGATACTGTTGGAGGAATATGCTGGATTGAGGACATCAAAAGTGGGTTGACTTTGTCCCCCAGCTGCTGGTTTTTGGGAATGGTTCCTGATATCCTTCAAACTGTGCCCATGTCTTGGAGGGTATTTACTGGTGTGGGCAAAAACTGTGATGGGGAATCAATTAACACGTAAGAAGTGTGGGTGATCAGTGGTCCAGCCCTTGCTCACACTCCAGCACTTTCTTATTCAATGATGTAAGTGGTCCCATCAGTTCCATATTCAGACAACAACATAAATCCTTAGTACTCCTCACCACTATATTTGTGATGGCTAGCCNNNCTCACCACTATATGTGTGATGGCTAGCCTGGAATTCTCTACCTTGCCTTTTCCTGCTATCTCCCCAGTTCTCTTAAGTCTTTCATTTGCAGAGTGGTCTCACTTTTTTTAGGTCTGGCAGGTAGCCATTGTTCCCAGATACATGACCTTGTATCTCCCTCTATCAAAACATGTCCTATATAAATGGGCTAAAATCATAAGTGGCTTAGATCAGTCTCTTGGAATCTCCTGTTCTATAAAATATTTATAATGTGACCAATCTGTGCTACCTGCAAAACTCATACTGAATTCTACCAATAAAAACACTGAATGCTGCAAGACTTATCACTTGTATCCACAGGAACATATAGTTACGTAGATGACCACAACTGTGTGGAAAAATAACATTTTGATGGTGATTCCCTCTGTTTGCTGAGTCAGCCAGCTAGTAAGGCCAGATACTTCTTTTGGAAATTAAAGGACAGTGTCTATATATCTTAAAAAATCTGTCTTCTTTATGTTTTTAATATAGGTTTTGTCCATATTTTATAGAGGAAGATTTAAAGCAGAATTTTGAGTATTGTCACTTCAAATAACAGGGAAGTGTTACTAAGCTATATTACGAAATTGACTGATTAACTTGAAAAAAAGTATCAGGCAGAGATGTTTTGCGTTGAAGCTGTTGCCTTCATGGCGTCATTCTTGTGGCTTTTTTTGTAGTGACCTGCACAAGATTTTTGCATTTTCTGGAAGGTTGCCCTTGAACCGTAAGTTCTGTACAGGGATTCTGACTATGGAAGCAACTGTTGCTTAAATGGCATCATACTATTGCTGTACTTCTTTTTTAGAAATGCCTTCTAGTGGTGCAGTAATTTCTAGTGTATATTTCAATGTCAAATCTGCCTTTGTCAATAACTATTTTAGGTTGCTTCACTTCATATGCTTAATACTGTAATTTTAGTTTCTTGTCCATGTCAATGCTCTTTTGATTTACATAACCGAGCTGTATATTCAGAAATAATTTCATTTTATTTTTGATTTTAGCAGTCAAAACTCTTAGTTGTCTACCTCAGCTTGAGAGAAAATTCTGTAAGTTTTTCACAAGCTCCTGGTACATTTACTTTTCTCACTCTTTATTTGATGACCTATTATATGCTCTCCAGTACTTTGATATAACTGGGCTATATCTATTTTTTCAAAATCACCAGACATCCGTCCCTCTGCAATTTTATTTTTCTAGTGACTTCTATACTATTCACGCTAGAGCTGTCATTGCTGCTTTCTCTCCATTTCAGTGTATCTATGAAGTAAGATCCTTGGGCGCTGCCTTCATCTACAGACGGTTGTTTTGTTGGGGTTTTTTACTTGCTTGTTTCGTCTTTTTTTTTTAAGAAGAAGAAACTCGGGACAGAAAAAACATCACTGAAGCATGAGGGATCCAAAAGCACACTTCTCTACACCTACATTCTGTGGCCTAGCCTAGTAGTTTTTTCTTCGATAAGTTAAGAGTACCAGTACACTCCTGGACCCACGGGAAATTGATTGCCCATACAGCTAAACTGTGAGATCAGTCATGGCAACAGTTTTGGCATGGGCCAGCTCCCCAGACAAATTTTCTGGCATGGTTCAGGAATTGCTATAAGCCAGGCACCATGCCCAAACCCAGTTTTCATGAGGCCACCATGCTTGGGAAGATAAGAGATTTTCACCATGGTTGCTCCAAGTTCTCAGCTCGTTACATTTCTACAGGGCTTTTCCTGAGTCAGCAACTTTGTGATCCTATCTCAGACGACGGAAAAAGCCAGCCTGTTGGTGATGTCCACAACATGGCAAGTGGAGGCAGCTGGATGCAGCACCAGAGAAGAGTCCCAAATGAGATTAAGATAGCAACATAGACACATCCATTCTACCTCTAAAGACATTGTTTAGAGGACTAAGGCATTTAAAGAACTGATACTTGTTGTTGTATGCTATTGCTATTCACTACAAGCAGCACTCATCTCACCTGTCTTGTCACTTGAAAAGTAAAAATTTAGGCTAACCTAGTTGTCTGACTCCCACTGCAGTAATTTCTAGAGGCAAGTTCAACCAATCTTGAGAAAGTACATGGACTGGATGGCCATGGATTGCCTTTGATGTCTTTACAGGGAGCCTAGATGCCCAGCTTTGGCTCATCTTTATGTTTTAGGCTGCTGAAGTTACGTGAATTCATTTGTAATTTACCTATCAAACTGGACACATCAAAACCAGGCCCTGGAAAATACAGATTTGGGTGCAGAACTGCCCACTAACAGAAAACCTCAACAGCATGAAATATGTCCCTCTAGGAGAGACAAAAGCTATAAATAAGAAAGAATTGACATAGAGAGCCCTGTGCTCTTTGGAGAGGAATGAATGGGGAAGAGGATGGATAAGGGGCGCCCCTACATCATGGCAGTCAGGGATGCTCGAGCTAACCCTAGCCAAGCCCATTACAAACCTGGGGGCTGGATGGCAGTAGCATTTCAACTGAACCAGTTAGTCCTGCAGAGAGGCAAGTCAAGAGGTATGGAACAGTGCTAAAATACCTTCATTGCCACTAGGACCCAAGCTGGCAGCTGCCCATGGTGTGGCACAATGCTCGGTGGCAGAGCTATACTAGCTCACTCAGAGCTGCCTTCTGACTTTTTAGTCTGTGTTACAGCGGAGCACAGAGCTGACCCATGATGCATTTTTAATCGTAAAGTTTAAAACTGCGGTATCTCCTTGAGTGATCAGAAACCATGAAAGACTTTGCCTAAGGGGAGGGAAAAAAACAAAGAGACCTGAAAGAGATGGCAGCTTGCCACTAGGTTACTCATGGGCAGTAATAACAAGTACACTCACAGGGATAAACCAGCAGCCACAGGATGAAGTCTTGTCCTACAAAAACTCTGCTTTCCTCATACAAAAGCCTCAGGGGTCTGCGCCTCTTCTACCCTGTGCAGCTTTTAAGCATATTTTCACTTCAATAAGTGGAATTGAACTGGAAATTAGCCAGTCTCATTCTTTCTTCTCAGCTCTCCCTGTTTCGCAGTACAATGAACTGTGCAAACTGTCAAGTTGCACACTCTCCTGCTTGTTGTTTTTTGCTCCCCGGCAGTTATAAGCCTCTTGATTAGCTGGTGGCCACAGGCACACCGCAGCTCCCGGAGGGCAGCTCCCCCAGCCACCATTTGGGAACACACACCCTGAAGGATGATGCCTGCCTTGCCTTCAGAAATCAGGGTCATCCTGGTGTGTCGAGAGAAAAGCTCCTGATGCAATTTTTATGAGTGACTATGAATCCTGGGATTTGATCCCACAAGTGCCAGTTGGTGTGACTGAATACTGACAATGAGATGATACACAGCTTTGGCCTTAAGTGAGATTTATGGCTAGGGCTGTTCATGATGCAGAGTTTATCGCTGCCAAAAGGAGAGAGAAAACAGGCTATGTCCATTTTAAACAGTTAATTGTAATGGTTTTTCTCTGTTGAGTGGAGGTACAGATGTGGGAGTTTCAATATTTTCTTTCCTGGGTATTCAAAACATCTCTGTTTAGACTGTGAATTTTTCAGTCTGCAAGTCTGAAAAACAGCTATAGGTATATGTGATATACCTATATGATACAAATATACAAATAGAAGTATACTTCTATCACATGAAAACATTCAGATAATGACATCCCAGATGCTCCTAACGCCTTTAGTTTAACATAACATCTTGCATCAAAATAATGCTCCAGCATAGCTGTGGTGCATCACAGATGAAGAGCTTGTATTAATCCCTCAACAGTGATCACCCAGATAACCTATTTCTGTTTTTATTAATATAGGTAGACATCAACTTAATTTTGCAGGGGAGAACACATTAAGTATGCTTTTTCTCTGGAAAAAAGTCCAAGGCAAAACAGACTTTTTGACCTGCAGTGAACGCTACTTATCCACACTAGTTCACTTTTTGCTTAGTTCAAGTATAATTTTATGGGAAAATTCCTCAATTTTTAGATAATGGTTTTGAATGAAAATGCATTGAAGCTAGTTTGAATTTAAATGTTTTTTGTGTGAAAAAATGTACATGTATGGTAAAATGGAGTACTCGCAGCTTTCCTATCTGTAGAGGAATGAGGTACAGTTGGATTTAATCTTAGTACTAGTCCTTTCACCTTGACACATCACTTATGCCATCTGTATAACAACAACCAGGAAATCTAGATAAAGTCCTACTAACAAGGAAACACTAGCATTACTTTTCTTACATTCCATGACAAGTGGCATAGAAATGTTTTCATTTAAAATGACTTGCACCAGTTTCCTTTTGCAAAAATTAGCTAAGCTCCATAAATGAGAAACAACTAAGATTTTATTTTAACCAGATTCATAAGCCTTGAATAAATTACTGCCTTGTAACATTGTAAGAAATCAATCTAATTCTGTGTCAACCAGCTGCTCATACACAGAGAGCTCCCTATGCAAACACACCCCAGTGAAGTTGAAGGCTACTCACAGCGTGAAAACCAGAAGTGCCATGGGCTGGTAGTTGAGAACCCTTGTGCTTCAGAGAAACAATAATAAGAAAATGTTGAATTTCTTGAGGTGTGCAGTGAATAACAGCACACAGTGCTGCTTTTCTTGGGGGAATATGACAACATTCAGAGTTGCCTTGCCCCAGCAGAGAGATAATTGCTATAATTCATTAGAGAGGCTTATTTCCATTTTTCATTACTGGAGCAAAACTTTATAAACTGTGTTGAAGGGGATGGGAGCTTTTATTTCCTCAGGCTGCATATATAATCATTTTAATTCAAACAACCAGTTGAACTAGCCTATACTGGTCATTACATTTCCTGTCTTCTTTCTGTCATTTTGTAGTTTAATTTCTTCATCAACTTGCTCCTAGTTTTACATGCTCTTTCAATTTCTCTGTCTTGAGGCATAAACTCATTGGCGGTGATCAGTTAGCGCAGTTTCTACAGGGTCCTTTTTAGAATAGCCTAGCCCCCATCTATCATCGATCCTGCATCATTTATGTTTCAGCTGTGCAAAGAGAATACTTTCACACTGGGAATGACTTTAAACTATGTCCTATTTTAAGATAAGCCTATTTATTTTCCCTGTGGCCCTGCCACATTTGCTGATCAAAGGCACTTACATCTAAACAAGTTTTTTTTCTTACAGATGCCTTGCCTGTCTTATTTTATTCTACAGTACAACTGCTCATGAAGCTGAATGTGTAACTCAGCTACCATATGCATAGCCACAGCTTGTGATGGAAAAAGCAATGGGTTAGAACTCCACTGCAGGTTCAAGAGGAAGGCAAAGCTGTGTCAAAAGAGATGCAACAAGAAAAAACATATGGAAAAGACCACATATCATTAAAATCCAGGAGAACTTTACTGTTGTGACTATAACTTTAAGATTTGACTTACAATATGCAAGCAGACAAGCTGAAAGCTGTTTTTCAAACAGCAGGAATACAGAAGGACTAGAAAGGTGAAAAGCACCAGAGCAATCAGTAGACTGCTCTCAGTCTGAGCAATCCTTGTGCAAGTTTCTCTAACTGGGAGTGACATTCTCTAGGACCTTTGCCTGGACTATGCAGACGTACAGGTATGTTCCAGCTTCTGCAGTGTTATGCATCAAAACAGGGAAATACCCAGCTATGATTTTCTTTTTAAAAGCTCCACTTCAGAATGCAGTTCAGAACCATCCCAAAACTGGAGTACTTCACTTTTCTGAACCTTTAAAGTCTATAAAATACAGCCGCAATTCTGCTTCAACCTGAGATAGCAGACTAGGTCAGAAGCTTACTGTACTTCATTTATTTGCGTATTTCTGTTTCTAGTCCTGACCAAAACCAGATAAAGATGAAACAAACAGGAATTATCTGCTTTATTCATATCTCCTCCCTGCTTTTCAAAGGAAATATAATTTGATGACCAAAGGCTGGCGTGGTCAGAATCTGAATGAATTTCTGACTCAAGTTCTTGGTGCAAAAGCTATGTTTTTGTACAGTTCTTAGATGAATAGATCCTTCATCTTATCAGGAGCCCTAAAAAGAATTGTATGCATAAAAACAAATAAGAAAAAAGTCCCATGATTTCTTCAATGAACAAAATGTTTGAATGCAATCAGTTGCGGGAGAAAAGGTAGAGTGACTTTTTATTTTATCTGAACTTGCTTACCCATTCTATTTTTATGTTGACATGCTTCTTGGGTTCAATTATTTTAAGATGATGTAACTTGTCTCACATTAACCCACAGATGGGTTCCAGCCCTTTAAGAAATACATGATGCAAGCCAAATCTCTGAGATGCTTACACTTCCTTTCAAGGTGGTTTTAGCAACTTTATCTCGTTTTATTTTCCTACTTAGGAAAACCTGGCAAAATATCAAAAGAAAAATGTGCAGATGAGCATTCTTTATAGAAACTAGATGGATGCTTAGTACCTTCCCAAGCCAGGCTAACCTTGGGCTTTCTGATTAGCTTGTTGAAATTCAAATTAATTTGATGCCTGTGGTTCCTTTCAGGATTAGTACCTCTTCCGATGAAGAGCAAAGTGATGCACCCCAAAGGCTAAAAGCTGGTGACTGTGTTGGCGAAAAGCATATCTTGGCTTTTCTTCTATATTCATAAGTGGGCTACCCAAGGCTCATGATTTTGGCCCCCCTCCCCTGAATTTGCAGTGCAGAGAAGCAGCTTGGTCCTGTGGTGGCAACCAGCATGGTGTGCTCTGCACCTTTGGGCAGAGGATGTCTTCACCAGGCTGCAGCACTGTGCTGCTGTCCCTTATCATATAGGCCAGTAGGCCTGGGGCACTAGGCACCTTCTTGCACTGGCCATACCATCATGGCCTTTCACGCCTAAAGCCTACAGTTAAAAACTGTACATGCAGGAAAAAGTAAAAACTTTACTGCTTGCCCTCTTTTGCTGCTGGGAGTAGGAGACGAGAACACACTTTGTATTCCCAAGGCAAAGACTGCAAGAGCTTAGACCATCCCTGAACCTGCGTGTAAGCATACAGCCAATTCCAAGAAATGAAATTCCTGGCCACCTCGAGCCTCCCTGCCTGCGTATTCACAACATGGGGAAGCCTGTTCAGGCCTCTCCATACTGTTCCCTTCCTCCCTGTGCTCCAGGGCACCCTTGGTGGAAAATCCAGCACTTTTCTCTGTATCACTCTCTTGGTGGCTGTCACACTCTGTAAAACAAGTTTTTTTTGCCAGTCTAGCATGGATCCCCACATTGGCCCATGAAAATCATGCTGCTTTTCTCCTTCACAAATCACCACCCAGCCATAGACAGTTACTGTAAAAGAGTGTAGGTTCCTGAAGTTTATAAATGATGGCATATGAAAGAGAATTAGGACAATTTGAGTTTCCTACCCTGGGCTGTCCCTGAGTAGAGAGGAAAAATTGCTTTGACTCAGCAAATATGATATGGTATTCGCATAAGGAGTGGAGCAAACCATAAGGAGTATCAGAATCTTATTCAAATAAACATAATTCCTAAACCAGAAAAACAGTTAAATATTAGCAATAAAAATTTAAAACACTTTCCTTACTCTGCCTCATCTCCCCATTTTCCTATGTAATTCCTTTATACCAACATATTACACATATGATTTCTGTCTGACAGACCCTTTCCTCATTTACCTCTAGCTGAACTTCAGTCTGACTTTTAACAGCAGCCTAAAGATCCACAGTTGGGATTCTTTGCTCTATCTGGTTTCTGATAACAGGCAAAGCTCGATTAACTTATCCTGATAAGTTACTATGGCAACTTCCATCAGTGCAGTGAGAATGAAGCATTCACAGGTATGTTCTTATCAGTGCACATTTCCCCTGACTATGCAATTTAATCCATTAAAATTAAATGGTGAATTTTGCAAATGAAGCCTGAGCCTTGGACTCCTTGCTGGAAGTTTGTCATTAGCCTGGATTATAGTGCGGGTATTGCTTTCTTTGTTAGAAAACACTTCAGCAAGCCAACAACTAGCAGAATAAGGTCTCAAAACCAGATAACATTGCAATAAATCCTAAAGAGAACCTTAGTGTTGTTAATTCTGTTATTTATCACTATTACTACTGAAAAACATGCTTGGCTGTTTTAGGGCACAGCTACCTGAACAAGTACAAAGCAAATCTGGATTTTATAAGTGTCAGACACTCTAGTGCTTCAAATGGGGAAAAAATATGTAGCTGTGGGTCTAAATTCAGCTGTGTGGTCAACATGCAGCAGCTGAGGCCTTCCTGAAAGCCCGATAAGTTCACTTGCATTTGCTGGAGAACTTCCAGAGTGCATGTGGGCAGCTTCCAGGGTGGAAAATTTAGCAACTTGCTCGTGTCCTTAGTATCCACTGAGTACCAGCAGAGTATGGCTCCTCACAGTGTGAGAAGGCAGCCTTGGTCATTTGGTCCAGGAGAGCAGAGTTAAATCTTTAGGTGGTTATAAGACACAGAAATATCTCGGTCACATCTTTCTTACAATGATGTCCTTTTAATCTCAGTTTTCTATCTAATAAAGGGAATGGCTGAGAGAGGCAAGAGAGTATTTTAACATTGGGATGAGTAGCCTTGAAGTGATTACAGTGCCTTTACCATAGGGAGACATTAAGGAACAGACGACATTGAAGAATATGTCCCTACATATCATTAACTATTTTCTAAATTTCTGAAAAAGTGTTTGCCAGCCATGTTATTTCACATTTTAGCACAGAAATAAATCAGCATTACAACCTGTGGGAAATAGGATTTTTTAAAAGTGCTTCCACAGCTAGCTTGAGAATTCCAGGGGTTTTTGTCCCAGAACATTACAAAGTCAATCTGCAGCTGGTCATATTCCAGAGCGAGCACATTTCCCAGGCAGTATTTTTTCTCCAATCAATCCCTCCCTCTCCTATCTGTCTATATCCAGCCGATTTAATGATGAAAGAGTTTTTTAAGGGACTTGGTTTTGCCACACTGATTTTTATCAAGCAAGGGGTGACTTGATGAAAAGTGTGATGAAGCTGGGCCTCTCTCTGCAGGCAGAGAAGAGATAAGTTCATCATTTTCCATTTAACAACAAAGGTGAACTCTAGCTGGCCTGGGAATAAGGAGCTGGGCTGGATTGAGACAGGAGCTGATCTCTTTTCTTTCCCAACAATGTGACCATTATAATCTGGGAGAGATGGGTTGCAGACAAAAACAGCCTTGGTTTTCCAGTCCCATCACTACTTGCAAAAGTGCTCTGTACCTCGTGAATAGGACTGTATTCTCAGTCTCCAGGTGTCTCGTACCCTGGACAGCATTGCTTCTCCACTACTCTGCACTTGGAGGTGTAATTTGAACTGAATTGCCTAAGCATAGGTGACAAGGGGAAGACTACGTACACTTTCTCCTCTTTCTCTTGTGGGGCAAACAGGTTACCAATTCAGACTTTGTTAACTTGGATATTATAAAGATCATGCTTTACAGAAACAGCTGATTAATTTTTCTGGATCACTCTGTTCCCATAGTGCAAAACGGATGGTTAGAAAAACATACAGAGACAATGAGCAATGACTGGGAACCCTGCATCTTCTACTTCAGAAGAAAAAAAACACCTGAAAGAAAGATCTCATTAAGGTGTTCAAGACAGGAACATATTTTTAATACGTGTTCAGTGCCTAGCGCAGGATGACCCCTTGTTGCCAAAACAAATTAAGCAGAAATATCGTCAAGGTGTATGATAGTAATTTCACAGTCTATCCAGGTTTGTAGACCGTGAGCTCTATAAGACAGAGTCTGAGAATCAAATTCATCTCACAGGACATCATCGTCCATGTCTGAGCTATGAACTCTTCTTCTGCAGTCAATGGTGAGAAAGAGGAACTGAAGGGCTCAAGTGCGTCTTAATCCAACAGAGATTTTTAAAGTAGCTCAGATTACCTGTGCCTTGAAAGCACCTATTTTTCTCAGCTGATAGTAAAGGATACAATATTTGGCTAGCTCTAGGGTTAGATACCTCTATTTGGTCAACTGGATTTCATATGAATGAATGAATAACAGTTGAAGGGATTTTTATGTACGTATTATTGCTAAGATTATAAATGTTCTCTGATTTTTAAGCCTATTACCAATGCCAGTGAGATCATGGAATAGGAATTTTCTTTCAGGTTCATTTACCATGCAGTGAATTTTTTTCTATAAGTGACTGCTGCTTTTTTCAGCGGAAGAAATGCGTTTCACAAATTCCTGTTTTTTCTGCATATATATCACACTTCTAATTTATGAGCACTGTAGGCACATTATATTAAAATAGGCAATGAACTTTGAGCAATTAGCTTTTTACTTTAGGCGCTGTAGCAGTTACTTAGGTAACACAGTTATTATTATGTACTAGAAATTTTTATGGGCTTGACTGTTTAAAAAGAAAAACAGCTTTCATTCCAGTCTGTTTTCATATGGGTTCCTATATAGTATTTATGCTGTCCAAATATATAATAGGAAAGAAAAATTCCCAGCACTTTAAAACAAAGACAATTATCCTAGGGATTGTTAAGAGCTGATTGTGTATCAGCAATGTGGTTTGCTCCCATACAAATGAATAGCAATGTCAGTTGTCCATCAGGCTTGGGCAGTGAGTGACTTTTGCCTAAATTTAAAAGCTCTCAGTGTGGGTGTTGACATGTGAGCTGGGTGTCAAAGAACCCTACCACAGGCAGTGGATACCTGGTATGGGTTTCAGTTGCCTGCACACAGGTAGCCACTGCCTGTAGAGGCCTTCCCTCTCTTCCACATGCCAGTACAGGTCTCCTGTAGGTCCTACACCATACCTGAGATCCTCATGTGAAGGCCCTAGATTCCTCTCTCTGGATAGCCTATGACCTCTTAGTCAGTGGAGTCTAGGGAGTTATTCAGGTTGCCAGCTGCCTTATTTTGGTCTAATTTAGGATCTTATGAGTAGCTCCTAGATCCCTCATTCAATACAGAAATAAATGAATCTAATGTCATTTTGGAGTCCTCTGGAGCACCCAGAAGACTGAAGAACTTCTGCAGGCCCTTATCACATCTGTTAGCTCCTTGTAGATCCCTAGATAGTTCAGGGCATCTCACTTAGCATGAGGCACTTTCAGCAAGTGAATTCTGCCTGTTATTGACTGCCTTGACTAGCTCTCTATTGCTACCATGGGAAATTAACCATAATAATATTAACCATAATAAACCCAGCTCCACAGTGCACCTGTGTTATAGACATTGAATAAGGCACAGTGAATTCCATTTCTTATTTACCAGAAATGACATGTACACGACATACATTCAGTGCAGATGCAGCGAAACCCAAGAAAACCAACAAAGGCATTTACACGATGGTCATTCATGATTGCTGCCACCAGACTGCAAAGCCACCAGAACATGGTGAACTTGTGAGTGTCTATTCAGTCCCCAGTGAGTACACCTAAGTCCTAAATTCTAATAGCCTCAGTCATGTTCACTTTGGTAGGGCTATTTGTGGAGAAGTCAGGTATTGACTGCTCAGCAGGCGTTAATCTAACTCGGCTCTAGCCCTCTGTAAAATAAATATCTTGTCAAGCCTAAAGTTCTTCATAGTTGAAAGAAGAACATCAGCAGTTCCGGGGAGCTATTCATGCAATCTCTGGTAGATGTCTACTTTAGACTGGGAATTATGCTCTGAAAAATGCCTGTTTTCTTAACCAGCTGTGGAGGGAGTCTG
>VZTL01017307.1:0-10504 GCA_013400535.1 Scopus umbretta
TGAACTGAGCTGAAACCAGAACACCATCACATATCAGAAACACGCCTTATGGAGATCAGGATAGGCTAAGACCTCAGGTCAGTGAGACAAATCGAATGTGGGGCATGTGCCCATGCCTATGCCTGTGCAATCAGTGATCTGCAACCCTGCATGCTACATTAATCATGCCATAGCACTTTGATGCATAGGGAATCAAGAACCTAAATTCTCTCTAACTTGGCTTTTCCAGCTTGTTGGGCAGGGAGCAACTCCTTCACATGCTGTCACACACTAACAAAACATGCAGAGAGGTGAAGGGAGAGATTTTCCATCAGGGACCTTGAACTGGCCAGAACTTTGAAGGGCACCCACTTGGATGTTTTCCTCTAGTGTAGTCCCAAAAAAAAGCCTTTAAGCCACCACAGCTTGGTTGCACTAGAAATACAAGCTTAGGTTACTTTTAAAGCAGCACAATTTTAAAGTGACTAGCAATAAAAATGTCCTATAAACAATTTCCTCTGCCTGCTGCAAGTCTTTGCATTCAGGCTTACTTTCAGCCAACTCAGAAACTCTGTGTTGCAGCAAACTCTGCACTGTCTCTTCTGGTCCTGATGAGGACTCTTACCATTGCCTCCAAGGGCTGAGGACTGCTCCAGCTGTTCTCCATCTGAACACATGCACTGCTCCTCAGAAAAAAAGTTACCTCCCATTTTTCTAAGAAGTGCTGTGTGACCTCCTTTTTTTTTGAAGAACATAACGTGCAGCTGAGAACAAGCAAATCAAACATACATAAACCTTTATCTGGTAGGAACTTGCAATTATGGACGGGTATGCTCAGTACCTGCTAGCATCATAGGGGGACCTGCCCTCAGATACTGTAACACAGAGTACTGTATCATACCCGAAAGATATTTCTCCCACCTTAAATCACTGGAGGGCTTTGTGGATGAGCAGGATCTTTTCATGTATCAAAAATGATCAAGGCTGCAAGCAGTTCTTCTGCCTTCCAATGTAGCCCAGGCTGAAGAATTAAACTTTTTTATGTTCTCACCAGTCCAAAATTCATCCACAACCTTAAAATGCCAAACAATAAAAGACTTATTCTGTATAGTTTGATGTGTCTGTTATTTATATTTTGTTTGCATTTCTAGACATTTCAAACAAAATTTTCCCGAATTTTTAGTTTTTTAACAGAATGGCTCTTCCGCTGTTTCACAGGCCTAACTTGCAAGAAGATGAGGCCCCCCCCATCCCAAAATGAGATGCAACATAATTGAGTTTATATATGGATATAACATGACAGTGGAGAGAACATGCTCAGTGCACAGGAACATATTTTAACTTAGTTTGTGAACTGAGAGCCAAACTCATCCCTGAAAGATGCATACAGATTCCCACTGAAGACATTTTGGAGTTACAGGTGTTTCTGAGGTCAAAATATAGCCCTAAAATATTAACAGCCTTTCTCAAAAAGCTGAGAATGATGAAAGCCTCGAACAATTTAAAGTAGTAAGTCTAAAGTCAGTGTGAATTCTCTGTGGCTGGAAATAGTGAGGGAAAAACAGATACATATTCCGCAATAATTTATAGGTTTGGAAAATTAATGGAGAAAAAGGTGCAGACATACAACAGAGATAAAAAGCAGTGCTATCCAGGACAACCCACACACAGAGATCAAAGTTAATTTGAAAAATTAAGTGCTTAAAGAAAAAGCAAAGAACAGCTGAAGTAAAGAGAGGGTAACACTGAGGAAAAGAAACAACAAGTTAAAAAGATATACTAACAATTGCGGAAAAGAACAAGAACAGAAAAGAAAAAAAAGAGAATGTATCTCGCAGGAAGTTGCTGGGGATCATTAAAAAAGATCTCGATGTGAGAGGTCTTTCAGAAAAACAGACTATTCCTTTGGATGAAATTACACATCAGTAGAAGGGAAAGAAAATTACTAGTAGAAGCGTTAAATAAGATGCGGTTGCATGTAAGTGTGGAAAAGGGAAGTTCAGGGTAATCCAGAGGCAGGAAGTATATGAGCACCAGGGAGGAAAACAAGCCCATCTTGACCATGACACTGAGTTACAGCCTTACATTAGAAAAGCCGCTGCCATTTTCCAAATTGCATGCACTTTGGACACTTTTCCAAATGTTTCAGAGAGATTATAGGGTTTGAAAAGTGAGCCTAAGAAATGGGGAAAAGGAGGAGATTAGCACACTCTATCAGAAAGAGCAACACATTGCCAGTTCCTCCTACTCTTGGCCTTGTGTCTTCCTGAATACTTTACTGTAAAAATGGTACTTCATCTTCTCATAATGAATTTTCAGGATGCTGCAGTTGTTAAAAATGCTCATGGTCTTTTGATTAGCAAGAAGGGAAACATCAAATAGAGACATAAGAAGGTGCTATTCCTACTTCTCTGGCATAGACAAAACCCATAAAACACTGAAACACTTCAAAGGGAAATTGAGATCTTGGACAGAATTAGGAAAAAGCTGTAGAACAGTATCAGTACTAGAAAACCTGCTCTCAAGAAAAGGTTAGAGAAATTTGAGTTTAACTTTACCAAAGATAAGAAGTAGTTAAATAAGGAAGAGAATTCAGAAGCAAAAGTTCCTTTGATCTATTAAAAAAAAAGCATAGTAGGATGCCATATGTAATCAGAGGCAGAAAAGAAAAATATAAATATCATTAATCGTCAGGAATTTTCTTTCTGAAGTTTTTAAGTCTAGCCTGAAGTCTCTCAGAAAGCTACACTCCTGTTCACTGGGAAGTTGTGGGCTTGATGACTGGATCAGGTTTGATGGTGTCTAGTATACAAGAAGTCAGATTAGATGATCATAACAATCCATCTGATTTTATAATGCACAAATATTTTTAAAAATCTTAACTATTATTGCAAAGCTCTTTCTCTGTCACATTGCATTAGACCTGGCATCTTTTCTTCTTTGACAAGCTATATTATTAACTCTGATTACCCACAGGTTCTTATGTTATTTAACAGACTTTCTCTGGCACATATTACTGCATTTTTTGAGTGCTTGGAGAAGCATTGTGAACATCTTCAATTAACCCAAGTTAGCAAAGCTATTTATGCTGTTAGAACTTTGTAGTTTGGTCATGGTGACACAATAAGAGCCATTTAACTAAACACTGCACAGAAGTTTTTGTGCTACTTCGAAATTAATCCACATCCAGTCAGGCTCTTATTTTCACCATGCTGAAAGGAATCAGGCTCTCTTCTTCCAGCTTGTGTTCCTGTGCGTAGACATACACACCTATATGTTTTATAAAGTTGCCGTATCTACGTGTTTACAGACATGAAATATTTCTGAAAAAAGTAATTATGTCTGTGAATGTTGAATGCAGTCATACAAAAGAGTTTCTTCTTCAATGAGGTGGGTAGAAAGAAATTGCTGTGCCTTACTGTGCTTCACATGAAGTCATTAGGCACTTTAAGAATCCAAGAAATTTCTCTGTGTTGTTGATTTTAATGCTTCCTTTGTTTCTGTGAATCTTTGTGTTCAATGTGGTGAAGTCTACAGCTTTTGCAACAAGTATTCACCAAGCCAATGTTTTCACTGAACAGCAAGCAATGGTCCCTAAAGCAGTTTTTTTATTATTCAGAGTATCCTCAGGGTCTTCCTTTAGCTCACTGTTTTTCCATATGTATATGCTGTCACTTACAGTTGTAATTCATTGAACATCACAGCAGTTTGAACACGTAATGTTTGCAGATGACTTGTACACCATTAATATTTTATTGAATTGCATTGTTTGCAGTGGTTTAGGGGAGAAGGGTATTTCTCTAGTCCTTAAATCAGATGAGTTGTTAAGATATGCAGTGGACTCTCAGGCATTTCTGGAAGCAGTTTACAGTCTTTACATGTATTTTAACCTAGCCTGATTGACAAACTTGACTAAAAATGTAGGCCACTCAACCATATATAGCTTATCTTTCAGACTTCTGCTTTCTGATTGCAGGAACACTTCTTCCCGGCTCCCACTTGAAACTTCAGCCCTCTCAGGTGTTTTTGTTTATATTAACCTGTAAGAGCTTCATAGCTTCACACTGTTTTTAGCAATATCACTCATTCACCTGTGTACTGCATTTTTTTATGGTAGCGTGGAATCCCCCCCTTTTTATACACTATAATTCTTCTTCTGAATGACCCTGAACTGATGTCAAAAACACTGATGCATCAGTATGTTTCTCTTGAGATATCCTTTTTTATTTTCTTAGGAGATGCTCATATATTGCCTATGAAGTAATTTCAGAAAGTGCTGCACACTGAAGGCCCTGGCCTCTGGGGTACAGTCTGTCAGAGCATGGGACGCAACTCAAGTTTAGAAGCTGCTAGCATACCTTTATTTTTGTGAGTACCATTTCATGACATTTTGAGATGACTAGGGAACCTGACGGCCATTTAAAGTACTGGTTTTCTCCTTGTGGGATTTGTTGACTATCTGACCCAAAGTCTTAAACCCCCCACAAATGTTTATTCATTCATTTGAACTGCCTCATGAGGAACTGAGAAAAGGATGCTGAAAGCCTCACCTAGCCCTTGCTCTCTGGAGCAAATAGCCTGCTGTGCTCCAAGGCCAGCTGGATTAGGATGCTATGGTTGCTGTTTTTTACATCTAGATTGCTAACCAAGCTATGTAGAAAGCAATTTTCCTGAGGCTGAATTGCAGAGTAGCAATTGCTTGGAATATAGGTGGTTTTGGGACCATGTCTTTGCTATGCTTGATTTGGTATAAGGCCTTGAATTGCAGTCTCCTGAATCTTAAGAGACTCTCAGATCACTCCATATCCTGTATTTGCTGGTGTTTTTTATTCTGTCCTGCTAAACCTGTTCAGTTTTGTATGAATAGTACTTGTTAGGGCAGAGTCATGAGAACTGAGACTAGGCACTTGTCCATGAAGAGGAAAAGCTGAGTTTTAGGCTTTATTCAGCCCTTTGGGCCGCTGGGATACTGCGATATTTGATGCCATGTCTTGAGCCAACAGCTTGCTTACCAGGCTCTGGGATATCCTCTGCCTGTTCTGCTGCAAGGGGATCTGAAAAGAAAACAAAGAAACTGATTTTAACTTAATGGCTAAGGCACTAAGCTGGGATAGGGCTTACACTAGGGCACACACATCTTCAGGTTGCTATTCTTCAGTGGATTATCCATCATCTTTCTTAGGTATTGGTACAAAGTGTCCAGGGAGGGACTGTATTATGTCTGACGTCCAGCAAAGCTTGGCGGTATTGTCAGCACACAGCACAAGGTGGAGTCTGCAACACAAACCAGATTCCATGGCTTACAGAGGCTCATCCTCTTTCACTATATGCACCTTCAAAGGAGTGAGGCCTTGGACAGACACTTCTGGCTGGTCAGTCGTTACTGTTATTCGTATGACAGTATTGAAGAAGTCCACAGTACTAGACTGATTCTGCCAGGCTGTATTGTGAATGTGTCTAACAAACCAAGCAGAAAATCAACAAATAAACGCAACCCACTGACTGCTCGGCAGAGAGGAGCGATGAAAGGGGCCAGCAGTGTATTCTTTCTTGTGTGTTTCTGAGTCTTGATCTGCTTTTCTGAGTCTTGATCTCTCTCCTCTGCTCTCTGAGCCCTAGGACTTCAATACATGAGAGATTTGTGCACTGGCTGTACTGTGGTTCAGAGGAGGAAAGGAGAAAACATTGAATGAAGCTTTGAAGTTGGAATCTGCAGAGCAGCTGTAAGAGCATGCATAGGATGCAGTAATAGATCATGGTCCATATCATCTCCTTTTTCTTCTATTTTTCTACTGTGTGCTTCATGTATATATATATATATACACAATACTGTCTCTACAGAAAACTTGATAAATTATGTATTTACAGTAATTCATCTAAAACTGTGATACATTCTGCACCACAAGTGATAAAAACTATTACTGAGAAGACAGTACAATGTAAATATGACTCCAGTGATTTTCAAGCATTCAAGCTTAGTGGTGTCTAATTCAGGCTCATATTCAGAGTGACAAATCTTAGTGGCTGTATTTTAGAAGCCCTAACAATAAAGAACGGGATGAAAAGAAAGAAAAGCAATGAATAAGAAAAGTCAGCAATTTGGAAGGCAATTTGTAGATATCAAGGTGAGTCAGAAAGATGCATGTCTGTCCTATAAACAGGCTTCCTCTTTCAGGCAGGAAAGCAGCATCACTCCCTTTTTTTCTGTCCTTCGCCTCTTCTTTGTTGTGGTTTTACTCTGAATTAAGCTGAAACCAGGACATTCTTCTTTTGTTATTTTACTGCTGGACTGCACCCACTATTACCCTTTGTCTGGGCTTGACTCCTATTTTTCCACGTCTTCTATAGAATTCTTACAAACCAGTTGGTGGTAGGTGAGGATAGATATCCTTGTCCTGGGTGAAACCTTGTCTCTCCTCACCCTACACAACCATTCAGGGAAAGTATACAGTTAATGCTAAAATCTGAAACTTTCTGAACCTTTTCTTGCTGCCATTCAGGCTTTTAAAATGCTTTTTTTTTTCAGACCAGGCAAAATACAGAGCACATATAAGGTGAAATAAATTACTTTTGATGTCCTGAACTAATGTGTCCTCTAGCATTGTGGAAAGATATAAAATGCTACGTGTAGACTATGAAGCATGAATAGAATATGTCCTTTTAGTTATTTTCCTGATGGCAACCTGCAGTATTTAAAAAACTGTGAACCCCCTCACCCCAAATGAAGTTGTCAGAATACATTAGCACTGTTTCAGTTGTTTCCACCAGTCCTCAGTCCTGCAATATATGTGCAATCCACTGTGCAGCATAAGTACTGTGCCTGTCATCAATTACAACTAGATCCTGTGAGCATGTGTTCAAAGATGCTGTGGCACCAACATGATCTGCAGCTGGTGAGAGGACAGATCGAGCTGCAATCTTAGCAGTGCAGCTTCTGGCATAGTGCTGAGGTTACGTCTCTGGTTCTGCACCAGGAACCTATATACTCTATCAATCCTATACTTTCTAGCTCCACTGGTGAAGATCACAGTAGCATTTATTCCATCCTGATTTGCAGCAACTTAAGTGAGAAGTGATTTGAGGACCAGGCAATGAAGCAAGCATTTGGTAACTGACTGGGAATGCAATCTCTTTGAACAAATGTGCCTACATTTTAGGCAATTTCTGTTACATAAATTGGCATTTCTAATCTACTAGCAGAGAACATTTTAATTATATTTGTGTTATCAAACCTGCATAAAGCAGAAAATCTGCTGAGTTCTTCAAGATGCTCCTTTATTTTAAGCTCAGAGACATTTTATTACAGTCTTCCCAGCATTATTAATAACGTTATTAATATTCTTTTTGCACAAAGCAACAATGGAAAAGTGTCTGGTACTCATGGGTGCTTCATTATTTAAAATGTAAATAAGAAAGGATGCAAGAATTTAACCATCTCAGTAGGAAAAAAGGAACAAACCTTTACTCTGACATATATGGGCTTATCACAGGTTTCCTCATTAGTGCATATGAAATACTTTATAGTTCTGCATCTTTAACATCAACAAGAATTTGTTTCTTTGTTCATATACAGAATTATCCACCTGCCTGTTTCTTTAGGAAAGGAAACTAGATGAAAAGTTTCTGAATAGCCTGTAAATTGATTTTATTTTCACAGAGTTATCGAAAACTTTCCTTGATCCATCCCCTACTGCTGTGACTCAGTCCTCTGTGGTGGTTCACTGATGGACCATGACTTGTTCTTGGACTGTACTGACTGGGTAGGGTAAAGAAAAAGCAAAGGTAAGTGTATTTCATCTGTCACCCTTGAGCCTTTGGGGAGTTCCTGCATGAGAAGCTGTCTGTGGCATACATAAAGGAGGGACACAAGCTTTGTTTTGGGCCTGTATATCTCAGAGGTTTTGTGCTGTCTGTGGATAGGTCCACGTCAAACCGAGCTGAGAAGTATTTGAACTAGCTGGGATTTGGCAGCTTTCATATCACTGTTGCAAACCTGCACTCAGTGCGAATATCAAGTTGGTAATTGGTATCTGCATTACAGAAGATATTTCTCTACAGATTTTTAACTGAGAAACACTGCTCTCCCACTAGTCCATGTTTTTTTTCCAGGTACTTGGAAATCACAGTGAATATGGTATGAGCACAGGGACTGTAGGTTGCCCTTCCCTGCTGGGAGGTTTTTGGCATTCCATACCAGTATGCCACACAGAGCAAGTACAGCTGCTTTCTTGTGGTTCTCTGTTTTTTATTAGTGGTACCTGCCCAAGGGCAGGTGAGGACTGGGTAGAAGGAGGCTGTGCACATCCCAGGTCTGGTATTGTACAACAGTAATGAGCTTGATCTAGTTACGCCACAATTGCTTGAGGCTTGAAAATCACACTATACTGGTGTATAGTCTGGTCTTTCATCAGACATTCATCATGACTAAACAGTGAAAAGTAGAAAAGGGAGATTATAAGCATAGTTTCTCCATATTTCAACTAGGAGCTATTAGGTATTTCTTAAGCCATTAACAAAGTCTGGGACAGAAAGCCTTTGGGACTCAGATACTCAGTCAGGGCTCTAGAATGTGCAGTGCGAATAGTCTTAGGCAGCGTTTGGCTTCTGCTGAGGCTCTCTGACTACTTCTCAGGTGTACAACAACCATAGGAGACCAGTCTTATGAGTTGTACAAAAAAATCAGAACAACCCAGAAAGCCAGGGGAATTTTTTAGTCAAAAGTGTAACATCAGAGAAGTAATAATTTACATTCATTTTTGAATTTCAGTTTGAATAACCCCAGTCTTGAATAATAACTAGGTGAGGAATGATGGTGGATTTTGTTGTCTTGTGTATGAGGCTAGAACAAAATAATGGAATGGTTACTGTGGTTGATTTCAATACAGAAAAAAAAGGTTTCAATTCAAGGGTTGTTTTGCAACAGGCAAGTACAGCAAGAATACTTCTTGTCCAATTATATGTTTGCCTCTCAAATGCTCAGCATATTCTTCTGTAAAACAATATGCAAAAAATGGTTGTCCTCTACGCACATCACCACTGTTCATTCACTGATTTTCTTCATATGTTATGGAACACCTTAAACTGACCTCGTGATAGACTCACATACTTTTGCAGCTTCAGAAACTGCAAAAGAAGTCATTCTTACCCTTTTATAATTCTCTTTGCTTCTTTTTTTATAACTACCTTCAAAGACACTTTCTAGTTGTCATATAAACTTCTGACTAACAAGGGAAATTTTGGCTCAGACATTTCAGGGTTTCTGGAGCTTCAGCTAGTTTTGTAGCTTTGAAGGAATTACTACTTCCCTTGTACCAACTTCAAAAGTTTTCTTTCTGCAGCCTTTTTTACACTGAATTGAGAGTGGTCATATTATTCTTTTTAACATTTATTGGTGTTGAGTGCTCAGACTTATTAGGAACTGGGCAGGATGTAGAGAGAAAGAGAGAAAGCAAACCCTGTTAAACTGGAATTATGACGTAGGCATGTACTTTCTATGAAAATAAAATAGTAGAAATACCAGTTTTGAAGGTTAGAAAATCCAAAGATAAAGTTACATCTTCAGAAACTTCCCCAAAATATTTGATAGACTCACATAATGAATTACATATTGCTGACACATAATTTGTCATCTTAAAGTTTATCTGCCGTGTTGTCTATAAGGTATGCTATCACTCATCTAATTTATTGTCCAAAACATGTACTTAACTATTAATGAAAGGACAATACTTTATGGATTATTAAACAAATGATATATGGAGCCATCTGCTTAAGTGTAAGACAGTTGATAGGTAGGTTAATATAGTATATGTCAATATATGCTAATCACTTGAATTATGCCACTGCAGCAAAAAGATTTAAATGATTCAATTTGAATGCCTAAGGTTAGGGGCCTAAATCTGTATTTGGGCAACTGCTTTTTAGGGCTGTCAGGTATTAAGTTTGCAGCTCACATTGTTCACTGAGCTGAGCAAAGGCTGTGATTGCTAAGCCCTCCTGAAAATAAGGTCATCTGAATTTTGTACTCTGACTAACTTTTGGCTTCAGTTTTAAAACTTTGGCCAGAGGCATTTGAGGGAGTGAGGGTTAAACATCCTTTCTGTCAGCTTGACTGAGATTTATTATGTAATGCACTTCCTCCCAAGAAAGATGTTTAATGCTATTGATTGCAAGGTTGCCTACTTAAAATGGCATAATGTGACAAATGATGGATACCACATAGAGCAAAATTGTAGGGTAATTCAAGTTATGAGAAGGTATGGTATGTATATCAGAGTAGCAACTTCCTTTTTCATGAGGGCAAGTTAGAAGGTCATCCATTTCACTTAAAGGCGTTAAACAATTTTGTTAGTTTGACAGCCATTATGGGCTTGATCCTGTTATTCAAGGCAGTCATTAAACTCCCATTGACCTAAAGTGGGTAGGAGTGGGGTCAAACTTTTGAATATGCAAAGCAGACACTGCGAGATGAAAAAGAACTGATGGATAATATTGCAGAGTGAAAAAAGCATTATGGTGGCTGTTACAT